>JBBPNR010000486.1:0-22861 GCA_038091015.1 Boletus vermiculosoides
AGAACGAGCTTTCACTGGCTCATGCAGTGTGTGTTGCTGCCCATGCTTATAGCGCACACGTCGACGCAAGCTCTGCGCCTCAGTGGGATCGCATCACAAGGATGTTAGACAACTTGCAAGCCTCCGTCCACCGTGAGTACCTAGAGAGGGACCACGTCATCTCCCAGCTGCGCGGAATGGGGACAGGACGTACGTTCACAGGTTCTCTTTAGATCCGTGCTGATGATCTATAGATATCCTTGTGTTTTTCATCCGACATCAAAATGCTGCGATTGTTCTGACAAAGCAGGAGCACTGTACGCCATTTGAGTCATTCGAGGTGTCCCCGAGCAGTGATGCTGTACGAGAGACGGCGGGGTCTCTGATATGCTCGTATCCCTGGTCGGCCGTTGAGACGCCGAATGAGGTATTTGACGATGGGGACTTTCAATCGAAGCTCGCCGCTTTTCTCTCTCGCCCCAATGTTGTCAACTCGGACCTCCCCTCCCCTCCCCCCGTTCATTCGCAATACATTACTGCATCGCTCACTCGCATCTTGCAAGGTGTTGGTCACAATGCCGACGTTCCTCGCATCACCAAACATGTTCGTGACCGTGTTCACGGTGGCGTCGCTTGGCGTCGCTCGCCTCTTTGGCTTCTCATCAAGGTCACAATTCAGATGTCCTTTGATCGTTCACCTCGCGGACGTACTTCCTACAAACGATTCATGTTGTTCTTAGTATGCACGCTTGCGAAGGACAAAGACAATACAACTCTTCCCAGTCATCTGCTTCATTTGATGCCATGTATACTGCTCCGACGTCTAACCAAGCTTGGCTCCTCCGCCCCTTACTGGCTCTCCGAGATGGTACTGAAGACATGCACTTGTCTTCAAGAGATCCTTGACGACAAGTGGCCGCAGCTGAGCGCTCGCCCATTCCGATTTCGGAATCCTTCCCGGGAGGAACTCACAAGAGACACACAGCTCTCGCTACTGAACAGCCGTGAATACATTCGCAATGCTCTCGCGAATTGTGGCCATGAACCCCTCAGTGCTCTCTTCCATCCCAGCCATCATCCCCGTGGCACTATTGACGATTTCTTGTCTTCGAATGGGACCTTTTTTGATGAGGCATATCATGCTGACCCTGACGTCACTCTCTATGACGTCGCGCAATCAGTTGAGCAGGGCCTCGACGATTGGTTCGTCTGCGTCACGAATGTGGAGGAGGCATCCTTACAGCTCGGGATCTTTATGGATAAATATATTGAAAAGGCTTACTTGAATCGAGTCTACCCAAATCCAGAAGATGAATCCATCATGCTCCTGACTGCAATTGAACTTTTTGTTGCACTTGATAAGCTAGTTATGAAGGAGATTCCCATGCTCGCCGATTATTCCCCTGAAATTCCGATAGCTTTGCTGGAAAAGCTGTCCCTGTGGAAGACAACAAGCCTCCATCGCCTTTCTCGTGCATACCAATACCTCTCTGCGCGCCAGTGTCAATCACGTCCGGGATGGTCGTTACTTTCAGATGAATTCACTGAAGACAGTTTCGCCGTTCGTTATTACAACCAATCACCGCATCTTCAGCAACTCAAAGCTCGCATTGAAGAAGACGTGATGGTCACTGGACATGCTAGCCTGGACCGGGAAGCTGCCAGTTTCGCACGCACCCATGATGGATGCGAAGACAATCAGCAGCAGCTATCTGGATTGCGGCTAGCGGAGGGGACAAAGGCTTCCCGATCGCTGTTACCTGCATTGCCATTACACGCCAAAGTTGTGGTATTTGAGCTGCAATGCCCGACATGCGTTCGTATCTGGCGTTCCACCGCAGCCCGAATCCTGCATTTCGGTTCTCATCGTGTTTCTGGCTCGTGCGACCCAAAATTGAACAAAGACGATCTACTTGCACATATTCCAGCATTCCAGCCCTACTTTGTCGAGCGCCAATTAGTGCCACCTCTCAAATTGGAGATCCGATTTGCCCATTTCTATCCACAGCATTCGCAATCCCGAAATAGCCCGACATTACGTTATGTGACCCAACAGCCCAATTTCAAATTTAACCCTGCTGCCCCAGAATGTTATCTCCTGATATTATGGTGGCCGAGGAAATGCTATGACGATTGGGGGTTTGCGGGCCGCTTCACATACCAGCATGAAATCAGTGACAACCCTTTGGAAGACTACCGTGCGGATTATACCTCTTTCACCTCTTTCACCTCCAACGACGTCTTGTCTGCTCAAGTGAAACACTGTCCCACGGATCTCTCTCTCGACGAATTCATTGCGTTTGGGCACTTACGGAGCGGTGGCTCGCTCCAGTGGCTCAACATCCTACGCGGGCTGCGCAGTAGAACTCTCAATTTCCGTCGTCGCGATGTTCATTACCTCATCGCCCATACAGCCTTTCAAGTTGGACCGCTCGATTCGAATACAGGGACATGGACCTGGCACAAAGAGCTCCAAGACTCGTCGTTTTTTGATACCCTTCTGGATGAGCTCGACAATTTGTTTGTCGGAGCTGGCTCGATTGACTCGGTGATGATGAATACTATTTCTCTCTTGCTCACTCGGGTGCTTGCATCGTGCCCCAGCGAACGCATCCTAGAGCGAGCCATTGGACTTCTTCGGAGTGTGCGCAAGAAGATGTTCGGATGGGTTCAGGAGCTATCATACAACATGACAATGGCACCTATGAACAAAGAACGCAGCAACCTCTTGCACGACATGGCTGCCACTTGCCGAAGCATGTTAGATGTTGACCTCGCTACTCTCCGCAAGCTCTTCCATTCCGCAGAGGACGTCGATGCTCTACTTTCCTGTGCCTTCTTTACATATGCCCTCCGTCTCGAGGGTATGTCTAAATTCAGAATGTCAAGTACCGGAAAAACCCAGCTAACGTTGATTTTTCAGAGGGGGATGACAAATCTTCAAAAAATAGGTATTTAGGTGACAAGTATTCACTACTGCTCTTCCAACGGGGCCGCCGTCTCGCTCTCGCTCTCGAGGGGATCTTAGGGGATGTGATCCTCGCCGATCCGTCAGACTACGGTGTCGACCTTGCAGTTCGCAGGATTTTCGCTAGTCACAAGCCGAGTACACACAGATGGATGCAGTTGCAGCATCCAAATGCTCGTTGGTTCACATGCGAAACTGGGGACCAACACTCACAAACAGTGCACCTTAACCTGCTCGGTGGGACACTTCGACTGGATAGACAACCAATAATTGGATTGCCGCGTGCAATTAGGGACTCTCCAGAGGGCCAACAAATTTTTCGTGATGTGTGTTTGTTCTACAGTTTCCGATGTTAACAGGTGTCCCTTACTGTTGTTTGCAGCAAGGCTTCTTTCTCATACCATCCAATCTCCCAGGAATGGATTTTACAACCTTAGCCATGACGTCGAAACACAAGGTGTGTGTATGAATCCCATACGACATAATCATGATGGTTCAAATCAACACAGGTGCACTTTTCGCTGCAAGGTCACGATCTGGTGGTTCGAGCGCAATGCGATCAAATGAACGACATCCTCGAGCTTATTCCTTCGAGAAAACTAGAGAAAGACCTTCCGCCAGCGCTCGTCAAGGGGGATGTTCACTGGTTGAATCTGTCCACAAAGATCATCGAGATACGCCCTCTCGAACGGCTCTGGGAACAGTCATCACAGAACTGGAGGATTGACTATACTTCTGAACGATATCATATGTACAAAGGTCGTGAGACCCTTGTCGACATCCGAAGCCTAACCTGGGCAATAGTTGCGGAGTGTCTCAAGTGTCTCAACATCGGGGATTTGTCTAACAATCTCCTAATCACCATGTCCCCTATCGACTCTTCCTACATACCAGTGCCTCGATTGTCTGTTGCGTTGCCTCACTACGGCTTATCATTTTTCGTCGATGAGGAGGGAAAACTTGAGTCCCGTGACTTCAAGGACATGGTTTACGACGAGAATCGGTATGTTGGGACACTGTTTGGTTTAGAGAACCTCCTTGTTCTCCGGCCAAGGACCCATCTTCCACAGGAGCTCATTCACAGGCGCGTCCTCATACCAAATGGCTTTTCTGACAGGCATGACGGTCATCGGGTCTGGATTAACAGGCAGCATGAAGGCGGCAAACCATTGTACCATGTCTACAGCGTGGATACCGAACTGGGCTGCTTGATAGGGAATGGCAGCTTGACGAGCACGCGATATCTTGTTTATCTGCATGCCATGACTACTTCCCATAGGCCCGATCCACTGACAGGAAAAACAGGTGCTCAGGCAGCACATTGTCTCTTACACTCGGCTGGGTGTCAGTCAATCATAGGACTCGAATCTCTCGATTGCGACTGTGGACGGACTTCAACCCAGCGTCAAATCGATCTTGTGTGCAATAAAATCAACCATATGCGTTACTGTAACCGCTCTTTGATTCGTCACACAAAGATCAGCTGGGGAGACGAGTGTGCTGCGCGAAGACATGCATGGCTATTTCCGTGGCACGCCACTGGAACAACCCTGCCGGAAGACTACAATCACTATGACAGTTATTTGACTGTGCGTCTCCTCGCAAGACCTGAACTGCACCTGATCTCGCCTCCACGAGATATAACCAATCACCTCACGCCGTGGCTGATCATGCTCGATGAGCTGCTTTCCAGCCGACCAGCACCAGAACCACCGGCCAGCAGCACTTTACCCCGCCACAGTTCCAAGGCATCGCTAGACGATATTCCCCAATTCAATCAATTACTCTCTCTTCTGACGAGTAAATCCAACCCCTCATTTCAACGGGAATACATCACTCGCCTTAACGTGAGCGTACAACGTGTTCGTGAGGAATCTCGGACGACTTACGGAGTAGTAGCAGGGGAAAATTGCATCGAGGCATTTGAGAAGCATTATGCGCAGTGCAGAGCCAACTATCTGGGCGCTCTCGACATTCTTAAGGACAGTCTGGGTCCGACGACCGATCTACTTGAACAAGCACTCGATCGATGTGGTCAATGGCAGATTACGGCAGACATCCTCCTGCCATATCTCGCACCAGAAATCGACGTCCCTCCATGTTGGAAGAAATGCTTGGTGACGTTCGCTTTACTGCTTTTGGAGCTTCAGCGTGCTCGGAGGTTACTTCGATTTGCTCTGGACGGTCTCGAAGGAGAGTTGTCGAAGGAACTAGAGAACGAGGGATGTGACGGGTGGAAAGCTGAAGACTACCCAGAATGGTTGTTGATCCAGGTACGTTTCTTGTGCTCATGCAGTTGTCTCTACTAATGTTACCTTTTTCTTGTGTCAGATTCAAGGAAATTTTCTCATTCGTCGTACTCAGGCAGAAACGGCAATGGAGATAGTGTCCCCGAAATCCGGAGGAAACAGTGTAATGCAGGTCAACATGGGCGAAGGGAAATCATCCGTGATAATCCCCATGGCTGCTGCCATTCTTGCTGATGGAAAACAGCTTGTCCGCGTCATTGTCCCAAAAGCGTTGACGGTCCAAATGTTCGAATTACTGGTTGCTCGCCTTGGCAGGCTCGCTGATAGGCCAATATACCACCTGACCTTCTCTCGTGTTCCCAAGGGAGATAACTTTCACGATAAGATCAACACCGAAATTAATCGTCTACAACGGCTCATGTCTCGGTGCATAGCTGAGCGTGGAATTTTGCTCGCCCAGCCCGAACACGTCGTATCACTCAAGTTGACGAGCGTGGAGGAGCAGATACGTGAAGCACAACTCGCGGCCGACTCGTCACCGAAGCCTCAGGAATTGATCTACAAGCACATCACGACAGCCTTGTCGCTCAACTCGGTCAGCATGAGAATTATGTCGATGGTCGTTGATTCAACTGACTTTTGAACCCTAGCTGCGGAAGCATAGCCTTGTGGGTAACATATTTCGATCCCTGAGCCAGTCGCTCGGCTTCTCGAGCAAAACGCGCGCTGCTCAGGCTCACCACCACGACGAACGCAATAATGCCCACAGTACTTCAAACAGCGCATTTAAGTGGTTGAGCCTTCAGAAGTGGATTCATTCTCATGTTCGGGATATCCTGGATGAGAGCGACGACATCCTTCACCCCCGATTCCAACTGATTTACACGATCGACCTCCAGCAGCTCATGGACGGGTACCCTGACCGATGGACAATTACTCAGCAGGTCCTCCGGCTCGCGAAGGAGTGTGCTCATACCCTTTCAAGGGATCATGCCAACTCCATAGGGTACGAATGTGACGCATGGGGATCGTTTCCACACGTTCACATCGTAGGAGGGTCCGACGTTGGTCAACGCCTAATATCATTGATTGTGGAGGATGTGATGGATGGATGGCTTCCCAATTTCAACTTTCAACACATCCCCCAAGCATTCCACGATGCGATTCGGAGCTTCATATCTGACGAGGACGTCCTTCCCGGAACAGCTAAGATCGTGGAGGAGTGTGCTGAGCGTTCTAACCAGAGCTATCTGTGGAAGGGACTGCTACTCCTCCGTGGTCTCTTAGCCTCCAAAATCCTGCTGTATGCTCTTACGGGGCGGAGATGGCGTGTTGACTATGGCCTTGTCTTGCAACCGCATTTCAGAAGTTGCACAACGCTTGCCGTTCCGTATCGGGCCAAAGACGTGCCCGCACCCAACACCCAGTTCGGCCATCCAGACATCACCATCATTCTCACATGCCTATCTTACTACTATACTGGGCTCACTGAGGAGCAGTTGAGAGTTTCTTTCGAAATTCTGCTAGACCAGGATGTCCCATTCACGGAATATGCGCTGTGGGTGAAAGAGTATGATTCCGAGTTGATGCCCGAGTCACTCCGGAGACTCGGCGAGATCAACCTCAAGTCATCAGAGCAATGGGACAAGGTCATAGTCCCGCTTTTCGCTCGGAATCATGCAACCATAGATTTCTACCTTTCACGAGTGGTATTCCCGAACGAAGCAAATGAATTTCCTTGGAAAATTTCCGCGTCTAGCTGGGATTTGGCAGAGAAGCGGGAGAGACTCGTAACTGGTGAGTGAGCCTGCAGTTCATGCCGTGTCGTTCTTGGATCTGGTCGCTGAAGTAAGTATCAGGCTTTTCGGGCACGAACGACGGCCGATGGCTGCTACCAATGTCCATTGCCCAGCGCGACCTCAACCACCAGCAGGGAACCAATGCCAGGGTTCTTGCATACAGTATCTTCTGCAGCCCGAAAACGAATCTTATGTGGTGACTCACGGGAATGGCGAACGATGGACCACGCTCAGACTCCTCCGAACGGTAGCAACGCAACAGCCCAATATTCGTGTTTTCTTGGATGTTGGGGCACAGATACTTGATTTTTCTAATCAACAAGTGGCTCAAGCATGGCTCGACATCGCCCGCGACACTGCTGGTGCCATCTTTTTCAACGAGAATGATGAGCTAGTGGTACTCACAAAAAGCGGCATCACTCAATCAATGCGATCGTCCCCGTTTTCTCAGCAGTTAGAGCGCTGCGTCGTCTATCTGGATCATGAACACACAAGGGGTACCGACATGAAACTCCCCATCGGGTCTCGAGCAGCTGTCACACTAGGTCCCAAAGTCACAAAAGATCATCTGGTGCAAGGTCTGTTTTGGCACAGTGATTCGCTCGATGAATCAATCTCACACGGTTCGTAAATTCTAGGTTGCATGCGGATGCGTAAGCTGGGTCATGGTCACTCGGTCATGTTTTTTGCGCCGCTCGAGGTTGATCGGAGCATCCGCGCTGTGGTCGGAAAAAAAGATCCAAACACCCAAGTTGCCACCGCCGACATTTTGTGCTGGGCAATACACGAGACCTGGGCCGATATACAGCAGCGGGCTCCTTACTGGGCCCAACAAGGCATGAATCATAAATTGAGATACGACGCCTCGTCCCGTTTTTGCAATAATGAGCTCGGGCAAGATCAACTGTCGGATGCATGGCTTCAACCAGAAGTCAAATCGCTGGTCGATCTCTATGCACCCTGCAAAACCAAACACGTCTCGAGTACTTGGTCGACGCTGGATCCAGAGATTCGCCAACGTTGCAAAGACCTCGGGGTTCTATCAATTCCCAATGCACAGATGGAAGAAGAACAAGAACGGGAGGTCAACCGCGAGCAGGAGCGTGAACGAGAAGTGAAGCTGCAGGCACCCAACGTAAAACCGGCGGAACATTACCTTCATCCAGATGTCATCGGGTTCGTGAGGACTGGTGTCATCCCTCCATTGCACTCTGGCAGCGCCTTTCATCCCGTCTTCACAACGCTCGAAAAGAGCTCTGCAGACACTCGGGAAGCAGACGTCTGGAGTCCATTTATCTTGGCTACGGCGGACTTCTGCAAGACGATCAGACCCGAGTCCTTTAAAGGGAGTATAGATCAATATCTTCGACCTGTCCAGTGGATTCTCTCCAGTAAAAAGGATCACGATCGAGTACTTGTTTTGCTGAGCCCATTCGAAGCCGACCGCTTGATGCCATCTATCAGGATGAGCGAACATGTTCACCTCCATGTGTACGCACCACGCACATCCCGGCGAATGAAACCGTCCGACGATCTCAGACTGTATTCTATACCTCCTCTGCCTTCCGACTGGACTCCACCTTGGGCTCTGATTGACCAGCTCAACGTGTTCGCTGGGCAGCTCTATCTCAGAGACTATCAGTCGTACCTTCGGCTATGTCGTTTCCTCGACGTGCCTACGAAAGACTCGCCGAACGACACAATAGTGCGGTGGAATATGTTCAGCATCCCTGGTAGTTTCGAACAAAACGAAATCAGGTTCTTACGTTCGCCGTTGCATTCCGTGATGGTGCTACTTGCCATGCGGAACAGGGGACAGCCATTCGCACACACGCACATGGGGAAGATTCTTCAGGGGCAGTTATTCACAGAGAAAGACTTTGAGGAGCCAACGTCGGTTGTGTCTGGTCACAACTCTGCCACATACGACAGGCGGACACTACACGCTGTCACATCCGAATCTATGCCCCCATCACTGCCTTCGAATATACAATGGGTTGCACGAGACGATCCTGGGTCATCGGTATTTCTTCGATCATCCAAGCGGGCAGTGGAAACGGCTATATCTGATACAGATTCAGAGCCACCGCAAAAGCGTGTGCGTGCGGATCGATAATTGATTGTTTGCCAGTGGTGAGTTCCTCGATATCTCAATGTCAGATGAGAACTCACCATCTCCTTTGCAGTCTTACCCGCCGGGTTTGATCTCCCACCGCCATGTCGTTTTCATGTATTTATGTTAACGAGGCTTTTGTTTGACACACTTGCTATTCGAGTTGTAGCATATAGTATACATTAATTTTGCGATGCTCCGAGTCGTCAGAACATCGCCCACTAGATATTTGAACCGGTCTAATGTTTCGCACCGCCCATGCCTTTTACTCGAGGCTTTTCTGAGGCGAAACTCGGGTTGTTCGATAATGCTCGCATCGAGTGTCACATGGAGCACACGCCTTCTTATGATATCCGGTATACGAAGGCGCCTGGTCATGACCTCGATCGGGATTTCTGCGGAAACGTCGGGTATGGCATTTTGGGGCACTACGTATACATTGGCCGGTACAAGTATACCCTGAGTACTTGGAGAAGGCCCCGAGTCTGAGCGACCAGGCTGGGGATCAGGGATAGTAGATTGAATTCGAAGCCATGAGTCTCCCAGTCCCCTATCTGCTTCCCAAAGTACTCTTATTCGTATCCAACAATGAAGAACGGGTCTGGGAATGCCTCCTCTAAGTACCCGGCAACCGAAAAGGACTCAAGAAGGCTACCTTCGTGGACCTGGACCACGTGCGCTACCCCAGTAAACATCAGGTTCGGTTTCAATGTACACTCGGTTGCTGCCTTCATGCTACCTGTCGTAGTAGATTCCACACCCCTTGATGTGTCTCGGGAGCATAAAGTACGGTGCACTCCAGGCAGATGTTACATGAATACAAGGTCATAATGAAGAGACTGTTGAACGTATTTGCAGTGAAGTGCTGGCGGAGACACCCATTCTTACGTGTACATTGTACATATATTCCTGACAGTCGTGACTTGACTCAAGGGGCCATGAGAGTAACCTGGAGTAACAAAATCAGTTACGTGAAAATTTGAAGAACAACAATAAATTACCCTCATGAAGTCTTCATAGCTGAACCGTGCCCAACCATTCCTGTCTATGTCGAATCTTTGAGAGGATGTTAGCTACTAAAACTGTGAATGTGGAAGGGCAAACCTTTCAAAGGCTTCGGTAAGTGTTTTGATCGTAACACACGCCCTGACAAATCGATCGAACGTGATTCCGAGGGGTGGTCCATATGCGGAAGTTGCTCCAGAAGCTGGAGATGAGTAAAATGAGCCGAGTTGATAAAACGGAAGGTGACCATGCAAATTACCGTATTTCTGTTCGACTAATTTGAGGAGGGGGGGGGAAAGGTTGTACCCAAAGTTTCGCATGGCATCCGACAACTCTCGTTTCTCGATGGTTCCCGAATGATCTCTGTCAAAGTGCTTGAAGACACGTTCCCACTCTACAATATATTTCCACAGTCGAGCAAACTCTGTCAATAGAATTAGAATCTGTGGAAAGAAACCCAAAAATCTAGAAACGCATACCGTTAAATCCAATGGTACCGGTGCGATCGGAATCCTGAAATGTTGTGAGCTACTACCAGTCAAGATCTCAACCAACGCATCAACTTACAAACATGTTCATAAGCATTTTGATCGTATCCAGATCAAACCCTTTGAAAGAAGGTGTGAAAAATCAGGTAAAGCAGGGAGTGATCAAGTTACTAGACCAGTTTCCTGATTTAATAAGATCCAATCAGATAGATTTGGGAACAATGAAAGGTTCTATACCGTTTACGAGGGCATTCTGCAACTCGGTGATGCTCAGAATACCAGATCTGTTGGTATCTACTGCAGTAAAGTACTGCCACAGCTGGGGGTCGGCATCAACGGGGGGAGGGTGGTGATGGTGATGGGAATGAGAGTGAGAATGGGAACGATGAACGTAGCTGGGGTCACTGTAGTAGGACATCTCTCGCAACGATACAGACGGGGGTAACTTCACGACTGTGATCAATGAGGATCAGACGAGGCATGGGAATAAACTGGAGAGGAACTTAAAGGATGTCCAAGTGGCTGTGTGTGCGGTCCTCCAAATGGTTGCGGGCGCATGTGGAGCGGGAAGCTTCAGCCTAAAGAAGACACTGAGTGCTGCACTGGCGAGGCTTACCAACTGGGGACCTGTGCCAGTGGGAAACCTGGTGACTAACATACGGCACTTCCATTTGCCGAGGTCCAGCGGGCTGACAGCGGGGGCAATGAGCGTATAGCATCTCACTCCTTGCAGTATGTAATATCCCGAGTGACTCGGACCTGGATTGTATCTCGTTGGTACATAAAATTGCCCGTATGGTGCCACCAAGCGTACCTGCGACTTGAATTAAGTATGCACATCAATTGCAGAGTCTTTCAGCGCTTGGCGAGTTCAAGTCCGAAATATTCGGAGTCCGCGCGCGCATCATGTCACCGCCCAGTTCCGTCGTCGTGACAGGCTTGGGTGGCACCTCTAGGCTCTGCGAACCCAGAAGAGAGACAATAACTTCCTGCTTTACTACTAGATTCGCTGGGCGTTTCCATACATGCTAATGAGTCAACCAGGCTAGTTGTTAATATCTGGCCATGCAGAGTTGGAGTTGGCAAGGCGCTGTGATGATACATAATAGTCACGATCGACAACAGTGTTGCCAGGCTTGAAGTTCTATACAATTCGTTTGGGCGTCGAGAGGCACGAGTTTGATCTCATGTACCTAACGTTGAAACCGCTCTCGACAGGCAGCGCATCACGGTCGACCATACTCGACCGAAGTTGGCAAGGAAACGTCTATAAAGGCTAGCGGCCGCCATGCAGGATCTCGGGGCACAACAAGCAAGCATCGAATATCATCTGGAAAGGGCCCGAAGATGCCTCAGGTTGTCCACTTCGCACTGGCGCTCGCTGTTGGACGTTGAACGTCGAGCGATGATCCGATTCAGTGCAAGGAAGTCATAAATGAACCTCAACACGGTAGTGGTATCCCAGCCAGGATTATACGCCTCCGAAACCTGATCGCTGCCCTCACCCCTGTCCGGCTACAACTAGGGCTGATCAGTCCTCAGTGTTGGACCGCTTCTGTGCAAGCGTCGAGACGCTTTGGAGCGATGGACGTGAACACGGCCCACGCGATCGAATGGATTCCCAGCCTCGTCTCGTTCGACTCATTCATGTAAGTCCCAGTGTCCCGTCGTTCTCTGGAAATTTCTTCCACTCCAACGCCCCGACATTGTAGAGCAGGTTCTTTCAGAATTTAGATCATGACTATCTCCGATGTTTGTTTTTATGGAAAGCTATCGATTGCGCAGGGACATTCGAAGACGGGTCACAGTAGCTACTAAAAGTGCACTGGCACAGAGCCTCCGTAATCGATGAAATGACTTGTCTTCCTGACGTTCACAGAATCTCAAAATTCAAAAGTCTTCCATTGAAAGCTTGTGGATGTCGATGTTCAACGATCGTGGTGTAATAGAGCAAGGAAATGGGTCAGGACATCTGTCAAAAGATGTAGATCAGAGGGCAACCGTCACCCTGAAATCACTTACGTGGTTACCCCGGTACTGAAACTCGGCTCAAAATCGACTTCTTTGCCCCATTCGTCTAGGGCTTGTGTTATCTTGAACATGTACAAGATGAACACCATTGCAGCCCAGACTGAACTGTCAGCATTGTAACGACCTGGACACACGCGCCTGGCGAACAGGGTCGGCGACGGGATTCAGTGGAAGAAGGGGACATCAAAATACCTTCCAAATCCAAAAGCGAGGCTGTCAGTAGACTTGTCTTGATTGAGCCTTCCATCAACAAAGAATCTTTCAGGTTTGAAGACGTCAGATTCCGGATAAACACCTTCGTTGTGATGCATGGCCCTTCGAACTCATGTATCAAGGTCCTGGAAAAAGAACAGGTCGTGTACCAACCAGATATTTGTCACCACCGTAGATCCTAACATATACATAGGAAGAGAGTCAGTCGATATACCTCGGATTTCGTTATATCATCACCTTTCGGGATAAAAACACCTTCATAAATGTCATCGGCCGTAGTAGCGTGGGGTATTCCTAAGAGGAACTTGAGAATTCATGCAAGGGTCATCGTCGAAATACTTACCAAGGGGTGCAACGGCGTACATTCTCAAGGTTTCCAGCAAAATAGCCTCGATGTACGGAAGATTCGGCCTGTCATCAAAATTTGGAAGTCGATTTGTACCAACGACTGCGTCCATCTCTGCTTGTGCCCGTTCTTGCACTTCGGGATGCTGCAGCATGGCGAGCATGAAACATTACAATGTCGACGCGGTCTACAAAAAGACTCAGTTGTTGCGCACGTCCGCACAGTTCAAACTGACAGTTTCCGCACCAGCTATCGAATTAAAGTCAATTGATGAACTACTCTAGTTTATTCCTCACCATATAACTCACCTGCAAAAGCTGTTGCACACGTATCTTTCAACAATTGAAGTTGCAAAGGATCACCAACATCTTCGATGCTCTTCAAAAGATCAAGTGCCATTGCTGATACACTACTACTCGTGGCCTGCCTTTAATGAGTACTGACTGTGGAACTAAATGAGCACAAATTTCACCTCGCGTTTTCTAGCGTATTCAAAGGGTTCTTCTATTATTCGTGTGGCACAATACTTGGAAGCTGTTGCATTGCGTCTGAAAATAGCGCCTGGAAACCACTCTGGCAAGCTGAGGACTAAGATGTTGATCAGTCTGATAGTAGTAGTGCAACAAAGGAACCACTTGCGAAAAGGGAATGCCTCGATGATGGATGCTGTTTCTGGTGTCAGACTCTCTATGACCAAGTTGGTCCCCCGCTCGAGTAGCTCAACGAGAGGGTCATGATCAGGGGCAACTTCATAGTCGTACACAATCGACATGATCACAGCTGCAGAAAACCTAGATATCTTTCCCCGTTGGTATATAGACTCGCTTAATCAAGCGACACTCGCCTTCGGATATGCATGGAATAATCATGAGGAGCACTGAGAATATCCAAGACGAGCTGGCGAGCCTTTCTCAGCTGAATAGGACGAAAAGTAAGAGCGGCTTCAGCTCTGAGAGCTTGATGAAATATTCTCCTCTGTGAGCGCCATTGATCACCATATGGTGCCCAAGTGAAGTTGAAGGACCAGCCAAATCTTATAGAGAAATTTTCGGGTTAAAATCTACTAATGAAAAACAGCGGTAACGTACGGATCTTTCGTAGCAAGATAAGGTCTGTCAGAGTAAATATTAGATCGGCGATCGAGGAGGTCCCTAGCAACTTTCTCTGAGTTGATCACAACGATGTCTTGCTTCAATACACGGATCATAAAGATATCACCTGTTGCTACGAGGTGAGGCGCTGACTGCCACGGTAGACCAGTACAGGGAACGAACCGTAACGAGTAGCCCATTCAGCGTAGGTTATCCAAGGTTTCTTAGGGTCGATACTGAGAAGATTGCCGACGAGGGGGAGAGGAATAGGTCCAGGAGGGAGACGGAAACCTCGAATCCGTCGTCGCTGCTTGAGTAAAGTACGAGCGGAGACCACCACCACGCCAACCACTAATGTCTGGATCAAAAGGCGAATCATGTCGACCTAGGGGGGTGAACGAGGAATGAAACGCTAGGTATTTATTATATGGATCTCACCTCTAATGATCGTGGGATCAACAGAAAAGCTCCCTGCTCGGCGGGTAGTCTAGTGACCAGACCACACAGCACAGGTTCGCTATTTCGTACGATCAGAGCGACTGTCACCTTCCATAATCTTGATGCTGTATTCTAGTTACTTGTAGGTCCATTCAAGACCGTCCGAATATCAGTATCTTGGATATTTAGGACGTTCGAAAGAAGGCCCAGCGACGCTGTGTGAGGTTCGAAGAAAAGATACAACCACTGCCAAGCAACACTCATCTCCCCACTCACCCATCGGGTCTTCAGCATTCGGTTTCAATGCCTTTTCTATGTGAGCTTTAACGTCCCTACTTTCTCGTAGTCAGGTCACCAGACTGACTTTCTCGACCGATAACAATTTTCAACAGTAGGTGCTCTTACTTCACGCCAGTACTACCGTACCGGCCTATCAAGGACCGTCGAAGGAGGCCCCTGTCCGCTGGATGGTCCGGTGACCAGACCATACGCCACTAGGATTATGTGGACGGCGTCCGCTGACCGTACCATGGTCACTGGTCACGGTGCTTGTCATTGAGCTGTACTTGCCAATTTGGGATGATCGAGTGCCCCGTGAGAACTACTGAACAGCAGTCTCCTTGCTCATCCGACATCAGACCTCCTGCATTCAGCCCCAGGTTTAATGGGCGCTTATAACGTCCCCGCTTTTCTCGATTGAATAACATTTCTCGACGTAATTCTCCCAGTTTGCATTGTATGTCAGTCACAAGACCACCCGCCGTTATCTCCGCAGCCGTCTGACAATGAGCTTTGAAATTCCCAGTTGGCTGCCCGACCAGAGCATTGCCTGATGGAAATCAAGGCTAGCGAATCTGTCCGAGATAGTGTTCCGAGCTGTTGAAATTCAAGCCTGTTTCCTTAGCCCGAACCAAAGCTTCCATGTTCGCGACCAACTTTGTTCCGGTATTCTGTTTCTGGGGCAAAGTTTGAAGTTGGCGGGGCCATCAACGTTTCAACTCACACATACTAGCACTTGTTCAACTCATTTGGGTGTCGAGAGACACAAGTGTGACCTCGTGGATAACCTATCTGACGTTTTAGACAAGCAGCGCGGGTCGACCATACTCGACTGAATCAAGGAAACGTCTATAATGCCTAGCGACCGCCATGCAGGGGCTCGGTGCATGACAAACAAGCATCGATTATCATCTCGAAAAGGCTCAAAGATGTCTCGCGTTGTGCACTTCGCACTGGTGCTCCTTACCGAGCAATGATTCACCTCAGTGCAAGGAAGTTGTAGAGAAATCTCAATATGGTAGTCGTATCGCAGCCAAGGTCGTACACGAGTCCGAAACCTCTCATCCTTCAGGCTGCCCCAGCTACGACTGAAGCTGATCAGTGCTCTGTGTTCGACCGCTTCTGTGCAAGTGTGGAGACGCTTTGGAGCGATAGATGCTAACACGGCGCATGCGATCGAATGGATTCGCAACCTTATATAGACCCTATAATGTCTAGTCGTTCTCTGGAAAGTTCGTCCACTTCAACACCTTGACATCATACACCAGGTTCTCGAGGATTTAGATCATCACCACCTCCAAGTATTATTTTTACAGAAAACCATCGGTTGCACAGTGTCATTCGAAGGTAGATCGCGGTAACTACTAAAAGCATGTACATAGAACCTCCGTAGTCGATGAAATCATTTGTCTTCTCGATGTCCACGGCAACTCAAATTTCAAAAGTCTTCTATCGAAAGCTTGTGGATGTCAATGTTCGACGATCGCGGTGTAATAGAGCAAGGGAATGGGTTAGGACATCTGTCAAAAGATGTAGATCAGAAGGGAACTGTCATTCTGAAAACACTTACGTGGTTACCCCGGTACTGAAACTCGGTTCAAAATCAACCTCTTTCCCTTGTTCGTCGAGGGCTTTTGTTATCTTGAACATGTACAAAATGAATACCATTGCAGCCCAGACTGAACTGTCTGCAGTGTGACGACCTGGACATACGCGCCTGGCGAACAGGGTCGGCGATGGGAGTAAATGGAAGAAGGAGATGTCAAAATACCTCCCAAACCCAAAGGCGAGACTGTCGACAGACTTGTCTTGATTGAGCTTCCCATCTACAAAGAATCTTTCAGGTTTGAAGACATCGGATTCTGGATAAACATCTTCGTTATGATGCATGGCCCTTCAAAATAATGTATCGAGGTCCTGGAAAAATAACGGGATGTGTACCAACCAAATGTTTGCCACCACCGTAGATCCTAACATGTAGATCGTCGGAAGAGAGTCAATAGATATACCTCATATTCCATTATATCATTACCTTTGGGGATGAAAATACCTTCATAAATGTCATCAGTGGTAGTAGCGTGGGGAAGTCCTAAGAGGAACCTGAGAATTCATGCAGGGGTCATCGTCGAAATACTTACCAAGGGGTGCAACGGCATACATTCTCAATGTCTCTAGCAAAATAGCCTCGACGTACGGCAGGCTCGGCCTATCATCGAAGTTTGGAAGCCGATTTGTACCAACGACTGCGTCAATCTCTGTCCACGCCCGTTCTTGCACTTCGGGATGCTGCAGCATGGCGAGCATGAAACATTGCAATGTCGACGCGGTCTACAAAAAGACTCAGTTGTTGCGCACGTCCGCACACATTCAGACTGACAGTTTCTGCACCAGCTATCGAATCAAAGTCAATTGATGAACTACTCCAGTTCATCCCTCCGAGTCACTACATAACTTACCTACGAAGGCCGTTCCACACGCCTCTTTCAGCAATTGAAGTCGCAAAGGACCATCGACGTCTTCGGTACTCCTCAAAAGATTAAGTGCCACCGCTGACGCATTGCCACCCGTGGCCTGCGTTTAATGAGTACTGACTGTAGACCAGAATGAGTACAAATTTCACCTCGCGTTCTCTAGCGTATTCAAAGGGTTCTGCTATCATCTGCGTGGCACAATCCTTGGAAACAGTCGCCTTGCGTCTGAAAACAGCACCCGGAAACCACTCTGGCAAGCTGAGGACTGAGATGTTGATCAGTGTGATACTGGTAGTGCAACAAAGGAACCACTTGCGGAAAGGGAATGTCTCAATGATGGATGCTGTTTCCGGTGTCAAGCTCTCCATGGCCAGGATGTTCCCGCGCTCGAATAGCTCAACGAGAGGGTCATGATCAGGGGCGACTTCGTAGTCGTACACGATTGACATGATCACGGCTGCAGAGAACCTGAACGTATTTCCCCCGTTGGTACATAGAATTACTTGACTGAGCGATACTCGCCTTTGGATATGCACGGAATAATCATGAGAAGCGCTGAGAATATCCAAGACGAGCTGGTGAGCTTTTCTCAGTTGAGTAGGGTGAAAAGCAAGAGCTGCGTCAGCTCTGAAAGCTTGATGAAATATTCTCCGCTGTGAGCGCCATTGATCGCCATACGGAGCCCAACCAAAATTGAAAGACCAGCCAAATCTTACAGAGGAAATTTCAAGTTAAAATCTAGTGATGAAAAACAGCGATACCCACGGATCTTTCGTAGCGAGATAAGGTCTGTCCGAGTAAATATTAGATCGGCGATCGAGGAGGTCCCTAGCAACCTTCTCTGAGTTGATCACAATGATGTCCTGCTTCAGTACACGGATCATAAAGATATCACCTGTGTCTACGAGGTGAGGCTCTGACTACCACGGAAAACCAATACAGGATCGGAACGAACCGTAACGAATCCCCCATTCAGCATAGGTCATCCAAGGTTTCTTAGGGTCAATGCTGAGAAGATTGCCAACGAGGGGGAGAGGAATAGGTCCAGGAGGGAGACAGACACCTCGAGCCATCCGTCGTCGCTGCTTGAGTAAAATAAGAGCAGAGACCACCACACCAACTGCCACTAAAGTCTGCATGGAATTCAAAGGTAAGAAGTGAGGGATACCGATCTGGGAGGGTAAACACGGAATGAAATACTAGGTACCTGTTATATAGCCCCTCGGCTTGGATGGCCGTGAGATCGAACATCGGAGACAGCGCCAATCGGTGGGACAATCACTCCCAATAGATAACAGGGGTCAGACAAAGAAGTCAGCGGGTTTCAATGCCAAAGACAGACTTGAGCTATTATAACTTCTGCAACATTGGGTTATGTGAACAAGCGTCGCTGATTGTAATGCTCACGGGTCCTAGCATCGATTATAACTGTAGGGGTCGTCGGTTGGTAGCTAAGATCCCGGCGGCCAAAGTCACCCTGAAGGAGTGTTAGTAGTAGGTACCTGCTCTTACTTCATGTCAGTACTGCATCCATAACATGGACTTGTACGAACATACCGTGCCGGCCTATCTGGGACTATCGACGGCGGCGGTTGTCCGCTGGGTGGTCCGGTGACCAGACCATACGCCACTAGGATTATGTGGGCGGCGTCTGCTGACCGTACCACCCTGGTCACTTGTCGGTGCTTGTCATTGAACTGTACTTGCCAATCTGGGACGATTGAGCGCCCCATGAGAACTACTGAGCAACAGTCTTCTCCTTGCTCATCCGACATCAGACCTCCAGCATTCAATATTCAATATTCAGGTTCAATGAACTTCCTCCTATGGTGCTCAACGTCCCCGCTTTTCTCTACTAAATAACATTTCTCGGCGTAATTCTACCAGTTTGTATCCCCATCGTATGTCAGTTACAAGACCACCCGCACATTGTCTTTGCAGTCTGTCAATGAGCTTTGAAATTCCCAGTTGGCTGCCCGACCAGAGTATCGCCCGATGGAAATCAAGGTTAACGAATCGGTCCGAGGTGTCATAATGGGGTGAGTGTGTTCCGAGCTGTCGAAATTCAAGACTGTTTGCTTAACCTAAATGCACCAAAGCCCCCATGTTCGTGGCCAACTTTGTTCTGATATTCTGTGACCAGAGCGAAGTTTGAAGTTGGTGGGGGCCCGTGAACTTTTTAACCCATACATGCTAGCCCTTGCAGCACCGTAACTTCAACTTGTTTGGGCGTCGAGAGGCACAAGTTTGACCTTGTGGATAACCCACCTAACGTTGAAGCCGCTTTGGACAAGCAGCGCGGGTCGGCCACGAGATAATAGTCAATGCTTGCTTGTCATGCTCTGAAACCATGAAGATCATGCACTTCTGAAACCTGATTGCTGCACTCATCTCCCGGCTACAACTGAAGTTGATCAGTGCTCGGTGTTGGACCGCTTCTGTGCAAGTTTCAAGACACTTTGGAGTGATGGACCCAAACATGGTGCGCCGTGATCGAATGGATTCGTAATCTCGTCTCGTTCGAGTTCACGTAGACCCTTCAACGTCCCGTTGTTCTCTGAAAATTTCGTCCACTCCAACACCCCGACATCGTAGAGCAGGTTCTTAGAGTGTTTTATCACTTCCCCCAGTTCTTATTCCTATGGAAACCCATCGGTTGCACTGGGACATTCGAAGGTGGATCATGGTAGTTACCAAAAGCGCAGAGCCTCCATAATCGATGAAATCACATGTCTTCTTGATGTCCACGAAGCTAGTTACCAATAAAACGGTCAAACCACTTATCTTTCGATGTCCGTGGTAACTCAAAATTCAAAAGTCTTCTGTCGAAAGCTTGTGGATGTCGATGCTCGACGATCGCGGTGTAACAGAGCAAGGGAATGGGTTAGGACATCTGTCAAGAGTGGTAGGTCAGAGAGGAACTATCGCCCCGAAAATACTCACGTGGTTACCCCGGTACTGAAACTGGGTTCAAAATCGACCTCTTTGCCTCGTTCGTCTAAGGCTTTTGTTATCTTGAACATGTACAAAATGAATACCATTGCAGCCCAGACTGAACTGTCCGCAGTGTGACGACCTGGACACGTGCGCCTGACGAACAGGGTCAGCGATGGGAGTAAATGGAGGAAGGAGATGTCAAAATACCTTCCAAACCCAAAAGCGAGACTGTCAACAGACTTGCCTTGATCGAGCTTCCCGTCTACAAAGAATCTTTCAGGTTTGAAGACGTCAGATTCCGGATAAACATCTTCGTTATGATGCATGGCCCTTCAAAATAATGTATCGAGGTCCTGGAAAAATAACGGGATGTGTACCAACCAGATATTCGCCACCACCGTAGATCCTAACATGTAAATCGGAAGGGAGTCAATAGATATACCTCAGAATCCATTATATCATTACCTTTGGGGATGAAAACACCTTCATAAATGTCGTCGGTGGTAGTAGCGTGGGGAATTCCTAAGAGGAACTTGAGAATTCATGCAAGTGTCATCGTCGAAATACTTACCAAGGGGCGCAACGGCATACATTCTCAATGTCTCTAGCAAGATAGCCTCGACGTACGGTAGGCTCGGCCTGTCATCAAAGTTTGGAAGCCGATTTGTGCCAACTACTGTGTCAATCTCTGCCTGTGCCCGTTCTTGCACCTCGGGATGTTGTAGCATGGCGAGCATGAAACATTGTAACGTCGATGTGGTCTACAAAAAACTGAGTTATTGCATACATTCACACACATTCAGACTGACAGTTTCTGCACCAGCTATCGAATTAAAGTCAATCGATGAACTACTCCGGCTCATTCTTCACCACATAACTCACCTACAAAAGCCGTTGCACACGTATCTTTCGATAATTGAAGTCGCAAAGGATCATCAGAGTCTTCGATGCTCTTCAGAAGATCAAGTGCCATTGCTGATGCACTGCTACCCGTGGCCTACTTTCAATGAGTGCTGACTGTGGACCAGAATGAGTACGAATTTTACCTCGCGTTTTCTAGCGTATTCAAATGGTTCTTCTATCATTCGTGTGGCACAATACTCGGAAACTGTTGCCTTGCGTCTGAAAACAGCGCCCGGAAACCACTCTGGCAAGCTGAGAACTGAGATATTGATCAGCTTGATAGTGGCAGCGCAGCAAAGGAGCCACTTGCGAAAAGGGAATGCCTCGATGATGGATGCTGTTTCTGGTGTCAGGCTCTCTATGGCCAGAGTGGTCCCGCGCTCGAATAGCTCCACGAAAGGATCATGATCAGGGGCAATTTCATAGTCGTACACGATCGACATGATCACAGCTGCAGAAAACCTTGATATAATTTTCCGTTGGTACATGGACTCGCTTAACCAAGCAATACTCGCCTTTGGATATGCATGGAATAATCACGAGGTGCGCTGAGAATATCCAAGACGAGCTGGCGAGCCTTTCTCAGCTGAATAGGATGAAAAGCAAGAGCTGCGTCGGCTCTGAAAGCTTGATGAAATATTCTCCTCTGTGAGCGCCATTGATCACCATACGGAGCCCAACCAAAATTGAAGGACCAGCCAAATCTTACAGAGAAAATTTCAGGTTAGAATCTAGTGATGAAAAACAGCGATAACCCACGGATCTTTCGTAGCGAAATAAGGTCTGTCCGAGTAAATATTAGATCTGCGATCGAGGAGGTCCCTAGCAACTTTCTTCGAGTTGATTACAATGATGTCTTGCTTCAGTACACGGATCATAAAGATATCACCTGTTGCTACGAGGTGAGGCTCTGGCTACCACGGCGGACAAATACAGGATCGGAACGAACCGTAACGAGTAGCCCATTCAGCGTAGGTCATCCAAGGTTTCTTAGGGTCAATGCTGAGAAGATTGCCGACGAGGGGGAGAGGAATAGGCCCAGGAAGGAGTCGAGAACCTCGGGCAGTCCGTCGTCGCCCCGTGAGTAAAGTAAGAACGGAGACCACCACCACACCAACCGCCACTAAAGTCTGCATGGAGTTCAAAGGCACGTAGCGAATCATGTCGATCTGGGAGGTGAACATGGAATGAAACACTAGGTACCTGTTATATAGCTCCTCGGCTAGGATAGCCGTGAGATCAACATCGGAGACAGCGCCAATCGGTGGGACAATCACTCCCAATAGGTAACAGAAATCACACAAAGAAGTCAGCGGGTTTCAATGCCAAGGACAGACTTGAACTATCATGACTTCTGCAACATTGGGTTATGCGAACAAGCGTCGCTGATTGTAATGCTCACGGGTCCTAGCATCGATTATAATTGTAGGGGTCGTCGGTTGGTAGCTAAGATCCCGGCGGCCAAAGTCACCCTGAAGGAGTGTTAGTAGTAGGTACCTGCTCTTACTTCATGTCAGTACTGCATCCATAACATGGACTTGTACGAACATA
>JBBPNR010000487.1:0-22837 GCA_038091015.1 Boletus vermiculosoides
ATAGAAGCTCAAGGAAACTCCTGCACACTGGAAGTAAGAGGCACAGACCACTGTCAACATCTGCAAAGGTTGGTTTATTGCCCTATCAAAGGTCCCACAGATTGTTGCCCCAACTAGTTCAAACTCTCCACTCAGCTCTCACAACAAGGTTACCATGATCACCTGTCCTGACAAGGTAAGCTTATTCATTGCTGTTCTCTAATTACAAGAAGATTGGTTGATACATTGCAACAAATGCAGCTTGACAGCCAAGATGAGCCATTGATTGAGCCAGTGCATAATGAAGTACAAGACAAGACCCTCAATAAGGACCAGACACAGGCTATTCAACATGATCCAGAGAGAATCCAACATGATCCCCCATGTGACTGCTGTTCAGCTGCTCAATTTCTTCCTAGGGCCTTCTGTCACATGTATCCAAGTGCTGCAAGACACTATTGCAACACTATTCCAAGTCAAGTGGGTGAGGAGGGCCAAGGTTGAAGAGGAAGAGAGACCCTGATGGGGATGCTGAACAGGTGCCTGTTGAAGGTGTGTGCACACTTCTTCCCTTCATTATTCAGTTTCTAACTACCATATAGGATCAAGGCCCCAGAGGCTTCAAACTATGCTAAAGATATGGGTCTCCTTCCAAAAAATGTGCAAGATGACAATGAGGTGGTGGAGATTGTTGACACCCCATCAGTGGCCTTCAAGGGCAAGCAAAAGGCTCAACCATCAAAGTCACCAAAGTTGAAGCTGTGCATCATTGTCCCCTGCAATAATTCAACAACTGTAGCAAAGTCCTCCAAGCCTTTCATTATAATTCCACCTCTGATCAACAAGCCAAATCCAATCACAGTTGTGATCAAGGACATCATAAAGGCCTCAGGGAAGTTAGAGGCTCTCATGCTTGTCATGTCTGCAGAGGTGAAATGTGCCCAGGCCAAAAGCAAGAAGGCAGAAGAGACTCTTGATCTAGTATTGTCCAAAATCTGCTCCTTCCATACTAAACACAATTTGTAGTTTCATCTCTTATCTCAAGTATATAGCCTTACCATGTTTGGATTCAACTTTTGTACATACTAAGTGATTATGTAATAAGGATGCAGAGTGACTTTGAGTTAGATTAATAGACTGACATTAATACTCCCATTGGCATGCCTTTCATTATCTGCTAGTTAGGAGTGAGCAATGCAATTTGTTGCATAAATTTGTCACAATTATTGTCAGTCATGAGTACTAGGTGTAGTGTCTTAAGTGCATCCTTGAACAAGTCCTTGAGACTAGCATCTCAGTCCCTGTAAAGAACCTGTTTGCTGTTGCTCCAGAGTTCCAGAAGCAATTCCATGACCTCACCACTATGAAGTGCATCACCAGTACTAATGTTGTACAGGTCAATGAGTTAGCAGGCTGCAACCCAGGCATGGTAGAGTGTGAATACAGAGACTGCATCCTCTGTAACAAGGACAGGCTCATTGTTGCCCATCATAACTTACCATTGCAATGTTTAGAAGCTAAGGAACCTGTAAGCGACTGGACAATCACCTGTGTCCTTGACTCTGGATCCAAGATTGTCACTATGCTCAAGAGGATATGGAAGCAACTTGGACTTCTGATCAGGTTGGACCACCTGATGACCATGTCCTCTGCCAACATGAACACCAACACCACCCTCAGAGTCCTCAGAAACCTGAAGTTGAACTTCAGACAAGGAGAAGTTTGTCTTCAAATCCAGGTTCTCACTCACATGAACTTCAATATTCTTCTAGGAAGACCATTTCATTGTACATATAATGAGCGCAACTACTAACAATTTCCCAGACAGAGGGCAAAAAATTACCCTCTGTGATCTCAACAGCAGAAAAAAGTACCACCTTCCTATGCAACCATGGATGGAAGAATGTCCATGGTGTCATCACGGCATGCTCTGTACCAGTCATCAAAGTGTTGTGGAAATGGGTTTTTAGATTTCAATGATTTGCCTCATGGTTGAGGAGATATCTCCATGCATTCCAGCATTTCATTCTTTGAGACATGTTATCTCTTCTTACATCTGTCTGTGATATCTTTACTGTTCCATTCCTGCTTATATCCATTACTTTTGCCTTCTTCACCAAGTTCAGGATCACCAATCCACATTCCTATGTTATCAGTCTCTATCTCCACTTCCAAGCTCTCCTCTAACTGGTACATTTATCTCACTTCCTCTCAGTTTGTTTTGACCAAGGATGTAGTATTTGCACTTCAATCTGTTTATTTCTTCAATCCTATCTGTCATATTCTCACTTACAAGCCTGTTACAAAGAAGGTTTGCTCAGTTGCAGCTTCTCTGAAGGAGTTCTGAATCATCCAATGTCTTCCAGACAAACCATTAGGTGGACTTATCCCTTTACCTATACATCCTCCTGACTTTTCCCCAGGTGTCTGCTATACTCAAGGGTACATGGACATGTTAGATCTCAATCCTGCCAAGTGGTTATGGCCAAAGGAACTTAAACTAGTATGCTAGCTAGTGCACATTCACAAGACTGCTTTACCTCCAGTGGATCCCTACAGAGCAAGATCACCTCAATGAGCAATATTTCCCCACAGTCAAGATTCCAATTATACCACCCCCATCTGGCAGCTAATAGAGTCACTCACCACTATGCTAGCCATAATGGCAATACCATTTAGTTGATGTTTGAATGCTGACAACTGATTTACTTACAGGTATGTACCATGGCCATGGGTTAGCACACCACTGCCAATGGCAGCACAAATGGGAGAACAACTAGATGTGACTAACAAGGAAAGAGATACTGAGGATACCATACCTTCTTCCTTTTTTGGACTGGGTGAGGGTTTCACTGTTGGAATCATTGATTGTACACTCCATTTTCATACTTAGAACATTGTGGCACATTGTTGTTGTTGTTGTTGTTATTTGTTTGTTGTTCACTTTTACAGTAGTCAGAGTCCACTGTCTTCACTTTCCTCCAGTTTCTGACAGTGGACTCTAGGTATGTTGCATTTTACATTACTTGCAATCCAGTTTCTGACAGTGAACTCCAGCTGTGAGATTCCAGCTGTTCAACACAGTTACCCATTTGCATGCTTTAAAAAGCTGAAAACACTCAATGAAGCCTTCAAATTCCTTATCACAATGGCCCACCAGCTTGGGAACACTGCTGAGTTAGCAAGTCCTCATCCACTGGTAATGAAGGAACTGTTACAACTGGTGTAACAATGGTATATGTTTGTGAATGTGTCATCTCATTCCTACTCTAGGGTGACCCCAAAGGAGTTTAAGGGTGAATGGCTTGACCAAAGTCAACAGTACTGGGACTGACCCAGAGTTGGTAGAGAGGAGGATGAGGCAGAGGTGAGGTGAGGCATAAGGGAGGAGATCTTGAGGAACGAGTTGACAACACAAATAAGTGTATATCAAGGTTAAAGGAAGAGATAGGTACAGGTGGTGCTCCAATATATATAGTAGGTACTTTAGGGCAGATATCAGAGCCCTAAAGATAAATAAGGAAAGGATGCATCGCATTGTGTAGCATGTGAAGTAAATGGAATGGATGGAAAAGAAAACACATAATCTGTGAGGGAAGGCTATGTAGGAGGCAATGTCTATGTAAATCAGGAAGAGTAAGTAATAGTCAATGGGAAAAGAAAAAGGAGAGTCCTGAAGATGATAAAGATGGGGGTACCTGGAGGCAATGAGGCATAGCCTTATCCCTCAAATAACAACTCATCTAAGAGATCAGTCCAGGTGGAGGCAGGGATATGGTAATCTCAGAGATCATGGAAGATCTCGGTGAAGAGGGAAGAGCTGGGTTGATCAAGGTGGGATGGGGGGGTAACCGACAAAGAGACAGGAGTTGGGAGGCGGCAAGGAGGAGGAGAAGGAGAAAATGGGTATGGGTATGGGGCCTCCTCAACTGTAACAGGAACATTGTGCATCAACTCCCCTTGGTAAGTCATATTGAGCTAATTGTAGCATCTCTTCTCACTCATTCACACCACTAGCACTGCCATCAATACCAGCAGATGCAAGTAATAGCACTGTAAAGTCATCAGTGTCATCTCAATTGTCATTGTCTCCAGCATCTCCCATACATGATGAGATGGTCAACTGGACATACACACTATTTCTAATGGTTATGTACTATTACAGAAATCCCACCTGGTCTGAAATATAATTGAAACAATGATCAGATGAAAGCCTGACCAATGCATGCACAAACATCTTTCCCCTCCACTGGTGAAACTCTTGAATGTTCCACTTTCTACCAATATGTCCAAGAGCTTCATGGAGTTCAAGGAACTATCAATGAGCCAGCTTTAAATGACACCCCCCTTCCATCCCTTGGTTCACTTGGAGACTGGTACTTGCAGTCACATGGGTATACCATCTGTGCATGGTTACACATTGCTCAGGCACATGATTTGGCTACAACAGCATTGGGCTTTGTCCACATTTTGAGTGGTAGGGGTATGGTTATCTCCAAGGCATTCTTTCTCTGGAGCTTGATTATCACTGAGTATCTCAAGGGTCCTGACAATGATATGTAATCTTTCTGCTATCTACCAGGCAGCTTTCATCATGTGACCCTACAGCTTGCATGCTGTGATGCATAATACACAGTTTTTTTTGCTATTAACCATGGTGCATGTCCACCCACACACAGAGAATTTGCTCTGGCATCATTCTTCAATTGCCTGAAAGCTCACAACTAAGCAGCATTGCTCCAAGTGGTGTTACCACACAGTAATCAAGAAAACCATGGTGGAAAAAGTGGCTCTTCACTCCAAGTGGAAGAAGCACTACAAAGCCTACAGTGAAGCTCTCAAGAATGCAAGGGAGGTGGTCATACAACAGGCTTTCCTTCTCTGAGAGAAGTTTCAGCAACATAGTGTGGACTACTACTTTGAAGAGATTATACAAACTTCCCACTTTGCTCAGAAAGCTCACAAATCATCAAAGTGGAATGCATTCATGAAGAAAGAGGTCAAAACTCATAATTCAGGTAGAAGTATATCTACTTTTCCAAAGTACTTCCCAACTAATGTTATCCCTAGCTCTTCCTGTTGATGTCAAACACATGAAGGTGACAGAGTCGATGGTGACAATCTGTCAATGCTGGAATGCAATGAGTGAAGATCAACATGATGAAGTAACCAAGGAGACAATTAAAGAGATTCAGGACAATTGGGAAATGAAAGCTTTTGCCCCATACAATGTTCACAATGAGGTGTTTATGGATGCTCAGAAGACTTTGCAGAAAGTTGATGGAGAGGTAAGTTCTGCTTAGCTCATTCATCCTTCAAGCTAATCAATGTCTCTTAGCTTCACAAGCTACATTCTCACACCAGTCTCAAATTCATTTTATTGGGTGTATGAAAGCACATTGAAGATTGGAATCAGCCACATATGTACTACATGCCTTATGTTGCAGAGTTCTTCAACTCTTGCTTTAAAATTTCACTCCCAAATCTTGCACTTCATTTGGAAGGATATTGTGTGGCTGGTGTGCAAGGTAAGTACCATGTACTTATTGTCCCTTCATCTGGCACTTGATCTTTTTTCTTATCAGGCATTGCAAAATCACATCTGGACAAGGTTCTTGAGCTCAAGTGCAAGACCAGTGACCTTATCTTAGAAAAACTTCATAAGTTCTGAATCTTCCCATTCCTCTGCTGCCCAATACTCATCAACATCTGCAGAGGAAGTGGCTACTCCTGCTCAAGTCAATCAGATAATCTATACCAACTTCAATACCAGTATCACAGTAAAATATAGTGTCATCCTAGAAAACTGGCTGCTGCCTGAATTTCAACCACCAGGGAACATTAGCTCAAGGAACAAGCTCAGCATGCTCTACCATGTGTGGCAAAGCAGGGCAACTCAATTCCAAAGGCTTACACAGGCTGAATACAAAAAATGGAACAAGACATGCTCCACTGGCACATTCCTGTTGAGTCCCCAGTGTTACGGATAAGGAGGAAACCCCTTATCAATTTCCTTCTACATCTCTTCCTCCTCACCCACCGACTCCTATTCCTTTGTTGGTCACCCCACCTCTCCATCTCGACCATCCCGGCGCTACCCTCTTCGCCTCCCTCTTCTCCAACCTCCAGGATTACAACATCCCTACTTCCATGTGGGCAGATCTCCTAGATGAATCCCTTTTTGAGGGATGAGGCCACCTCTCATCGGGACGGGCATCTCCAACATCGCCTCCGGATACACCCTCCCCCTCATCGCTTTCAGCTTTCCCCTTTCATCTTTCATGACTCTTATTTACTTACTCTGACTCGTCCAGACACTGCCTCCTTCATAGCCTCTCTCACAGCTATGTGTATTCCTTTTATATCCTGACCGTTTATCTCACATGCCTTGCAACATGACGTGTCTCTTACCATATTTATACTTCAGACTCAGATACCAGCCCTAAAGTCCTCAGTATATATATTAGGGCGCTGCCTGTATGCCTCTCTTTCCTTAACCTTAATCTACACTATTTCATGTGGACCATTGTTCCTCGAGATCCCCTTCCTCGTGCCTTGCCTCACCTTGCGTTCATCCTCCCCTCCTCCTACTCTGGGCCAGTCCCAGTACTGCTAGCTTCGCTAGGCCATTCACACTTAACTCCTTATGGAGGTGACCAAGTGTAGGAACGAGGTTCGACTTAACTCCTATTGGAGAAGCCAAGTTGAACACTACACGGTTCTACACGAATGTGTACCATTGTTACAGGTCGTAACACCCAGAACCCTGTTCAACATCCACACAACACAAGCAACCTCATGGGACCCTCATCCATCCATGCAGCACCAGCCCCTGTTGTTGACCCATCTCTGTTACCCCCTCCACCAGATTCATCATCACAAATGAGCACAGGTGCCAATGCTGCTGCTGCTGCAACTGCCAATGATAATACCCTGCCTGACACACAATCATCATTCAATGTTGTGTTTTCAGTCCATGGAAATCCTCTTCCCATTTACAAGAAGCAACAAAAGCAACATAGTGACAAAGGACAAGCACACGGCCCCCAAAAGAAGAGACTGCCTGTGACAAAGCTGCCTACCCAGCTGCTCCCAAGTTCAACTTTGTCCATAACAACCCAAGCCCTCATTCATCCTTTGTTTACACCACATGAAAAGACCTAACCTCCCCTCCTCCTTACTCTCTATTGCACATAATGCATTTACCACTTTAATACAATTTTTCTGCTGTGTCATACATGCAAAAACAAGCTTGTCGTTGCCACCAGTGCTCTCCACTGTGGTATTGTGACATAGTATGACAGTGCTGTGTGAGAAACATATGAGGTGCAAGGCATACAGTCAGGCTGGCTCCCACATGCTGCCAAGAAGGGATTCAAATGAAAGGAGGGAATATGTTTCTTAGATTGGAATTATTCTGTATTACTGGGTGAATTACTGGAAGTGAGAGAATGTGGCTTTTATATATTCTAATTAAAATGACATGCCATATGTAGTTGTTATTTTTGTTAGCTGATGTTTATATGAGGTTGAGGTGGACTCTGCCATCAGCTCTAATGTACCATAATATATATATTTGTGTGCCACTTGTACCTTTCTTTCTTTCTAACATTGATATATGTACACTATTTGGTGTAATCAACCAAGTTTCCTAAGACTGCCCCTCTCTTCCTTCCTCTACCTCACCCTCCCTTCTATATCTCCTCAAGGCCAGCCCTTGCAGTGGGACTAGCCACTGCTAGTCACTAGCTCAATATAACTCTTAGGGGTCAACCTTGTCATAGCTGTTCACAACACAACCTTAACAGGGTCACCCTTGTTGTTGGAACAGTTGACACTCCAACATGTCCCATTGTTATAAGATTGTAACATTTGTTGATGTCTTGCACCAACACTTTAATCCACCATTCCTCAAACTTCTTTTCTTTGAAACTGTCTTAGTGTCCTGGATCCTGAAATACATTGGAGAGTTTTGGATCTGAGGAGGCTCTCCAACTCCCCAAAGAGAATGGGATTGAATTGATCTGAGCCTTGGCTTGGTCCAGATCATCTTGTAAATTCTTGTTAAGCAATGCCATCATTGGAATATGTGCTTCTTGGTTTTTCATGAACAATCACAGTTCTGCTGCTAGTGTTTCCTATGCTTCATTTGAATTCAAGGCTACCTCACTGAGGGCCTTGGCAAGAGAGTGGGAAATAGAGGTTTGTAACATTGTTATTTCAAGAAAGGAAAAATGTTATTGAGTATTCTTCTAAAGGTACCTCCACAGCTTCTTTAGCATATAATGGGGTTAAAATTTCTTTAAAGAAAGTGTGGGTTCTGCAACAAAATCTCTCCTCCATTGAACCTTTTGATTTCTCTGTATTTTTGTGGTTTCTTTACTGTCTTAACTGGTGCTAGTTCCAGTGTCTCTTATTTTTTTCTCTTTGATACTCTCTCTAGTACTGGAATCAAACCTCCTGTGAACATGCTCACAAAGCTCCAGGATAGTGGTTCTTAAAGGCAGAGTGTCATAGATTTGATGTAAAGGGACAATCTCTGGGCCTTCTGGGGTCCTGTAATAGTTGTTGGGGTTGTAACTCTTCCTCAATAAAAGTGGCAATGGGTGTTGCAAAATGGACTCTTGTATCACTCTGTTGCTGTGATAGTCTTTGTGATAACCAAGAGCTAATGCTCTGCCCAATACTTGTGGAAGACAACAAGAGTAGAGAAAATCCCCATCTATGTCTCTGATGTGGTTGAACCATATGGTTGAGGTTGATCTTGGAGTGTCTGAAGTAGCTCCTTAAATGGGTCCTTTCCATATGCTAAGTCCCATGACTCTGTGTCAATGGCTACTCTCTGCTGCCCAACTACATACTTCCCACCTAGGCTCTATAGGTACTGGTCTGGGTGGTTCTATAATAGCTATATAAGGGTGCTTGAATGAGTCTTCAACCCTTGCTCTGTCTGGGTGAAGGAAGGGATGCAGTGACCTGTGGAAGGTGATCAGCACTAAGCCTACAGTAAGCTTGTTTGAATTGAAAATAAACTGGAGTCCATGAACTTGCTAGAATATGCAACAAAAGAGTGAAAGGTGAAGTGAAAAGGTAAAGTCTAGTCTAGTGAACTAAACCAAAAGAACTTGGCTTCAGGTAACACCAAACTAAAGGAAAACTAAGAAGGTTGAAAGGTCAAGTGGTCTTTTGTAGACTGGGGACACCAGCTGTAGCCCTCTGAATTTATATATTCATGTGGTGTTTGTACATATATACATTGTATCTACCAATATAAGGCATAGGTGAAATGGAGATTAAATACATGAGGTAGGCTATGCATAGAATGGAAGAAGTAGAAATGAATAATACAAGTGCTATACATAGTGTGGCAAAATGGAAAAGAAGTCATAGATAAAAATGAATGTGAGAATCATATAACCATATCATGATTAGATCTGAGATCTAATCAGGAAAAGAGAAAAGAAACAAAGTAAAGCATCTCTAGCACAAGTGTCTGTCTATGAGCATTGTAGAAGAATAAAATAAAACTGGTGTCAAGTGAGCACACATGACCTAATCATGTGATCCAATAAGATAGGATAAGGAAAAAGATTGTAACCCTGTTATGTGTCCATAACAGGCTTGGTGACCATAGCCCTAGGTAGATCACAGATCTCTTGAATACAGCAATTGGAGTATTTGGTGAGGTAACTCATAAATGAGTTTTGAGTTGCATACTTGGTAAACATAAGCATAAAGCCTCAATTTGAAGTGATGGTGGACCTCAAGTTCAACATCTCAGCAAGTTGACAAATAATACTGGCTTTTTGTTATGGTGATGCCATAAAAACCTATACAGTTCAGTCACAGTCCCTGGAAGTCCAACTGGGCTCTCATTATCATTTCTCCAATGTGATAGCCTGATGTTAAAGAGTAGTTGGAATGGGAAGAGAGGGATGTGAACTAAATGATGGACTTGGTCTCTAGCTATCTCTCTAATCATCTTGGTGATGGAAATAGGTTCTTTGAAATCATATATCTATAAGATGGATATAGCCCCAAAAAGAAATGGGTGTGCAACTAGTGAATCTGACTAATCCCATGGATTCAATGTCTGTGGTTGATTAGCTAATCCCTAACCATTTCTTATCTATGTTTAGTAGGTGAAAATAAATGGTAATGTGGAAGTTCCATCTCACATATATATAATAGAAAGTGAATTATCACCTTTCCATTCTTGTCTCAGATCTACCAAGATCTGGTGTGATCTCTTTCTGATCTCAATGCTTTCATTGTAATGACAGATCTCCTTTAGTCTCCCCTTGGTCCTAAATATATGGGTTTTATTAGGTGGATGAGGAGGTGTGGATAAGGCCTCCACAAAGTGAGAGTAGAATAACAGCATATCTTAAAGCCCATTGTGGGAAAGACAAAATAAATGTCAATTATCATGTCAAAGTGACAGTGGTGTCTCTCTATGTCCAAGATAATAGAGGCCAACAATGAAATGGAAAGTGGTTCCAGTGCTGTTACATACTATTGGGATTGTTAGGCAAGGCAATCAAATGTGGTCTTGTAGCCACAGTGTGATCTAGATAGTTGGTAGCAATCCAACCTACTAGTATCATGTTCAGGAAATTTCCAGAGTTCCCAAACTACACAGATCATCTTGAAACATTGCCAAGATATGTTCCAACCTTGTGATTTTGAGTAAAGTGTATTTGTCTGCCTTCTTGAAACAACAACTGAAAGATAGAATCTGTGACCTTTGATGTTGACTTGTTGTCAAGACATGTTTGCCAGTGATCTCAATAAAGAGTACTGGTTACTTGTTCATGACCCAGTGTGCATTATTCTAACACACATTTCAACCTGTATTCTTGGGGAGGAAGTGAAAGAAAACTACAACACTCTCTTTAGTATAAAATGGTGGCTGTGGGAATAAATCTGAATAGATGGTAGGATGACACTAAGGGATACATATAGAAAACAATGGTGGTCTGTCTCTGTTAAGTAATAGAGGTCAAGATGTCAGATTGAGATTGTTACAGTTTTGGTATACCCCTGGTCTTTTTCTTCCTCCCACAACCTCGTACCCTCATGTGACTACTCCTGTCACTGGACCACCCATTCCTAGTGCATCCTAGCGCTCATTTACGCTCGATGCAATGTGTCTTGCAACAACCCAACATAGCCCCCTCTTATACTGCCTCCCCAGTGCCTCTCAACACAGCTGCCCTCCTATGTCCCTGATCCTGGATCTCCCCCTGGATCTTCCCTGGAATATCCCTCTAGGATCTTCCCACCACCGGCCCCAGTGCCCCTCTGCACAGTTGTCCTCCTGTGCTCTCCTCGGTGATCACCATCTCAGTTGAGGCCAGATCTCACCTTGACATCACTGCCACCTTGTGCTGCACCCCAACCTCAGTCCACCCTTGTGACCACTCACATGCCATCCAACATGTCATGCCATGATAATTCCCACAACATGTCCCTTCACTCATGAACTTCCCACAGTAGACCCCTCCTGCCATTTCGGGTGATAACCTCACCACACAGATACTGGCTTTCCTTCTTGGGATACGGACTCTTACCTTATTCAAGTTAGACTGTGCACAAACCACCTTACCAGATTGGGATATACCTGCCCTAAAGCCCTTACAGCCAGGGTATATAAGTTAGAGCTCCATCCTAACACCTCTCTCTCTCTAACCTTGATCTGACACCTAAAGTGTACACCTTATGGTTACTCTTGTGGTATTCATCATCCATTCCCTGCAACCCTCCCCTTGCTTGATCTCTACCTCACCCTCCCTTCTTTCCTCCTTCATTGAAGGACTCCACTGCCATTGTCAAGAACCCACTGACCACTTAGTGGTCACCATAGTCAACACTCCTAGTTGTTGACTCCCTGTCCAGGAACTCCCATTCCTGCCTTCACCAACCATATCTCATTGATGTTGGCTTGTCTTCAGGTTCTCTACCCCTACACAGAGAACCAGGCCTTTTCGTTGTCGACCTCACTATCCAAGACTTACACCTAGGCCAAGGTCATCCAGCCTACTCCATCTTGGACTCTCAGTTGTCATCTATATTGGGATACTCCTTATAGTATCCCTCATTGTTCATCACCAGGCATCCCGATAAGCCTGAAGGGATCCTGCAAGTCAGGACCCAACAAGAGTTAGGCTCAAGGTGGTTCTATGCTTTGTGTCTACTTGTATGACTATCCCCAGTTGAAGTTATAACAGAGATAATCTCTTCTCCAACCAACTATGATCATGATCAAGGAAGATGAACCAGTTAAAGTAGAGAATATGTGTTCCCAGTTCTGCACTTGATGGAGAACATACAAGTCCAGGGTAGGACTGATGTACAAGAATCTCTGAGTGAGAGATGTCATTGGGTTTACACACAAAATCTCTGGTGAGAGGAATATGATGGGTAGAAGTTAAATGTTTCCAATGGGAATGGAAGTGAGCTGTTTCCTCCTGTTGTCCTATCACATGTAGGACTGAACAGGTATGCCAGATTTAAAGGTACAGCAATGAAAGGAAGCTCAAAAGTATCTGAATACAAAGTTGGAAAGGATCCCCCTTTCAAGCTCAAAGATGGACATCACAGATAGTCCTGTTAATCTCCATAAGCTAGGTCAAGGTGAATAACCCCAACCTCATCTAAAAGCCAAATCAAAGGTAAGTCAAGTCAGTTTGATTCCAGGACAAAACCTTTCATCAGAACTTAATTGGATATGTATGGAAACATCCAAGAGCAACTAGGGGTTGCTCATAGTAGAAAAGTGTGTTTGAGTTCAAAAAAGTTCACACACTTCTTCATTCTCAACCATCATCATGATCAAATCCCTTTCTCTTGCTCAACAAAATACTATTCTCTTTTTGCTTGATGCTGGCTGCTCTGATAAAGCTATTACCAAGGAAACTGGTGTTAGCTCTTCTACCACATCCAAACCTTGCTCCCAAGACCATTTTGCCCTTCCAAATGCTATTGGGGGTCATTCTTTCAAGCTTTTTACACCATCATTTGGTATGCCCAACATTTTATTACCTCTGGCAAAACTGAAATGCTGTCTAGGTGACCAAAACACTCATCAGCATCATCAACCAACTCCTCTCTGCAATACTGTCTGCCTCCACCTGAAGAGATACAAAGGCTGTGGTCAAGTCCAAACACCCTCTTCTCTCTACTAGATATTGCAAGATTCCTCTTTTTTGCTCTTTGCCATATCCATTTATGCCCATCTGATCCTAGGCAATTGATTTTGGTCTCATTTATGTTTTTTCAGTACTTCATAGTCCAATTCTTGTGGGCATAGGCAAAGTCCAAGTATGCTTTATGATAGGCAAACAGTATTTGCAGAGAGGGGTTGGTTGATGATGTTGATGAGTGTTTTGGTCACCTTGACAGCATTTTCAGTTTTGCCAGAGGTGATAAAATGTTGGGCATACCAAATGTTGGTAGCAAAAAGCTTGAAAGAATGACCCCCAATAGCATTTGGAAGGGCAAAATGATTTTGGTGAAAGGTTTGGATGTGGCAGAAGGGCCAACACCAGTTTCCTTGGCAATAGCTTTACCAGAGCAGCCAATGTCAAGCAAAAAGAGAATGGTTGTTATGATATGTAATATTTTCAAAACCTTTTGGACTTAACACTTATACAACACTTTACTTCATATTATTTGACACATTGCATGTGACTGTGGGAAAGAGTCACCTGATCACAATGATGTCATAGCATGTGTACTTAATTTCCACTCTTCTCTTCCATTGCTATACTTCTTTTTCCTAGTATCAACTTCACTTTCTCACAACCATGTATTTCATTTGACCATACTTAGTATTTCCTATTACAGCCTGACATGGTCCATGCACATTTGTTACACATATATAAACCTGTACTTTATAGCACTCTAGTCTAATCCACTTGTCATTGCCATTTCTGAGCTCTATCTATGGATTTAAGATTATTCATTCTTCTTCTATACCTTTTCCATCTATTGGCAGAGCAGTTGTGCTCAGTTTGTCCAGTTGGTGGTTGTTCATTTGAGCAATCATTACAATGGTGCCTTATTAAACAAAGGAGAGGGATTTGACCATGATTGTGGTTGAGAATCCAGAAGTGTGAGAACTTTTTTAAACTCAGACATACTATTAATATGTATATCTTTGTTTGTAGCAACAAACAATGGCAATTATTCCATGATTTGACTAAGATCCTAGTTATCAGTTTAAAAGTAAAAAAACCTTGTCCATGCATGGTATTGCTGTTTTAAATTGGTTATATCTCCACAGCCTATGGACCAAATCACACAACCTAAGGGGAAATTGGGTAACCAAGAGCATGTACTATTTATAACTCCACCACAGCTAAGTGGAACTCCTACACTGTATTGTGGTGCACTTCACACACCACCATGTGTTTTGGTATGGAAAGGGTTTTTGGAGTCACTGTAGCTCTAAAAGCCACTAATCAGCAGCCTATGGATATGTGGTATTAGAATGTTCATCCTTTAGCATTCCTTTAGTGTCAGGTCATTTGTGATTGCAACCTGAACATGGAATCTAAATAGAGAACATTTCCTCTTAGAATCATCTTGAAATGTTAGGTCAACAGTCATCACAACCTAACAGATTTTGGTGATCATCTTCCTAAAAGTAAAGATCAATTCCAGGAACAGTTGAAATACCTTCCTTTATGCCTAGTGTCACAAAAAAAATCATAAGACAGTGTCTCTTCATGTCCAAAGACAGGAAGATGTCCATATTGTGGACATATACATACACTTTGTGTACTGACTTGTGTGCTCCTATTTCAATAGATGAGTGGGCACAGATAAGAAAGTATGTATATTCAAAATGGACAGAAAATGAGTATCCTTTATTATGCATAGCCTTGCCTCAGGTAGTGAATCTCTGTTCACCCTATGCCCTATATTGATAGATTCTTTGTAAATATATACATGCAGTCTCTGAATATAAACCTTGAGGACTATAGCTGGTGAACTCCAGTCTAGTTCTTTTGGATTCTTACCTCCAAAGAACCATGTCATCCTTTGATTCTTTCTTTCTTTTTTCAGTTGGTGATTATATAGTGATTAGCTAGAGCTTTAGGCTTTGAATTATTTCACTAGAACTAGACTATATTTTCACTCTACCTTTTCACCCCTCATTGCATGTCCTAGCAAGTTCATGGACTCTTATAAGTTTTTCTCAAGTTGGAACAAGCTTATTTTATGCTTAGTACTATTTACTTCCACAGGTCACTGTGTTTTTTTCTTCACCCAGATTGGGCTCAAGAAAAAGTTCCCTCAACCATCTATACATAGCTAGTATAGAACTGACAGAACCAGTATCTACAGAACCTAGGTTGAAACTCCTAGAACAGTAGAGAGTCACTATTGACACAGAGTCACAGGACTTAGCATGTGGAGAGAACCCTTTTGCAGAATTTCTCTTAGCCCTCCAAGAGCAGCCACATCTCCTATAGTTCTGCTATCTACAAGAGTCAGACAGAGACTATCTCTACCTGAGGACCTCCCTTCAAACCATTGGTTGTTCTTGTCAAATGGGATACCCAGAGCAGGACATGCCCTTCTACACATAGACCAAGAGTCAGATTTTCAGAGTCAGTTGAGGCAGTATGACTCCAACACCTATAAAGGACTCCTGGATTATCTGACCCCTGTTTCCATTCCACCCTGGCTCTTTCTACAGCCACTCATCAAACCAGATCTCAGAGAAACTGAATCCTATGTATTCACAGGAGGTTTAATCCTGGTACTAGAATGAGTACCCAAGAAAGAAAGAGATTTACCAGAGATATGTAGAGGAAGCTTCAGTTAGGACAATAAAAGAGCCAAGGAAATCTGAAGGCTGAATAATAGAATCTTTGTGCACAAAAGCTATACTATAAAAGTACTGAGACCCTGCTTGTCTCATTGGAAACCAAAGTGGAGCTTATAGAGTGCCACTTCCAGTCATCCACAGAAAAAGACTGGAATTGTGAGGCTTTAATTTCTCTTCAGCAAGGAGCACAATTGATTGACCCATTTCTGATGAAATTTGAAATGTACTTACAATGGCTGGCTATGATGATGGCCACCTAATTGAACTTCTTAAGCAAAACACTGATTGAGAGATTATGGACATACTCATCCTCCAAGAGCAGATTTCATAATCTTACCACATTCAAAGCAGCCCTGAAGCATCTGCAAAATGCCATATTTCACACAGAGCACAGTGCTGTACAAAGCTGTACAGGTGTATACTTAGGGGGTTTTGAAGACCCATTGCTTGCTTCTCTTTCATGTGGGACACTCAACAGCTAATAAGCATAATGGCATCAGATTGTTTAAGCACTTTATCCATGAACCTTGGACTGCAAATCATTGGTGGGATATTCAAGTAAGTCCCATCGTCAGTATACTTTCTGGTGCAGAATCATAGCATGAATAAAGGCAATATCTGCTATGCTGAGGATATGGCAGCACTGTCATACATATCCTGAAAATAAAATCTCCCCTAAGTACAACTCCGCTATTCCACTATGAACTTCAGTATGCTCTTCCTAGAGACACAACTTCTGATCTCTAGCTTTTATATATATCTGTTTATATGTCTCTCCATTCTATTCCATTACCTACCATTCTCCAGTTACTCTCTTTTGTATTAGTCCTGCTTCTTACTTACCTCCAAACCTGTGCTTCACTTAGAAGCACAGCTCTGGTGACATTTACACTCTGGACACTTACAAACCTTATGAACTCCATTACTAATGCTATGCACCTCCATATATGCTCCTGGAAACTCCTGGAAACTCCATAGTTTGAATATTAGTTCTATCTACTCTTCTGACCTCCACTTGAGTCTTGATGGCTCCCCTCTGACCTTTCACTTGACTTGACATTGTGAACAAACTTCTTAAGTTTTATCATCTTCAACTCTCTGAAATCTGGGACACTAAAGGACTTGTGTAAGGGCCCACCACATATGGTGAACCCAAGTCCCAACCCCCAGTCATCTCTGATATTCTGAACTTGACATCAGAGCACAACTCTAACAGGCACCCAATAATGTGAGAGTACTTGTGGGGATTGTATACAATGCCATACTATTCATAAAAGTCAAGGGTCTTGTAGACAAGAGTTTTCTTGATGCTAAGGAGACTGCAAATGTGATTGACACTATGACCTTCCAAATAAAGCATCAGAATGTACAGCTTGACATTGTTGGAGACAACATATGCTGGCATATGGTGGCAAGGATAGCATACTGTGACTCAGTGCTGTTGATCACTCAGGTAAGCTTGAAATTCTATTATATAATCATCCAGCTACTCCTGAGGCTCAAAAATTTTAGTTGTGTTTTCTGCATCCTTATGAAAACAGCTGTAATAATCTTGGATCAGTTCTTAGGCTTATGGCAACAACTTCATCTCAGCATAGGTATGTGCCTATGTGAGTAAGAAACCTTTCCATTTCCCTTTATTTGAATGTGACTACAATTGATCCATTGTCAGTATACCCCTTGACCCCAGCATGTGCCATTTCAAGATCCTTAGCCTCAGAAATGGTCCTCAAGACATCTTCCCCCTAGCACAACCTCATATACTTTTACATGTTCCCTATTGATACTTTGTCACTTTTTTCAAGGAACCATTGCACCTTATGCTTGCAGCCCTTCACCAAGCACCTGAAAACATGGCAGCACCACTTGTTGACATATTTGATGTTAGGAACAGGGGTGAAGAAAATGTAAACTAGTGAGTTCTATTGTTGAAGCATTTATTCTATTGTTTCATAAGCCAAACTAATACTAATGTATTGTTGCCAGAGACATACCAAGCTCTGCATCCAAGGTTTCATCCAGGTCTCCACCTCCATTATTGTGTGCGATTTGTTTTTTTGTCTTCAAACACTTTGTGGCTGTGCTCCTTTCTTCAACTGGACACTTTTCAGATGTTTTCTCCATTTTCTTGACATTGGAATTGACTTGTGTGCACTCACTGACTGTCAATGGCCTTGTGGGCTCCTTTGGATCAGTCACAGTCCCATCAACATCAGTTATGACTGCATCCCCACAGAGGGCAACCTCTTTTTTGCCAGTGTGAAATTGGTTCTCTGGCCTAAAGGTTTGGGGTGGGCAGCAGCAGCAGTGGCTTTGGCCAATGCCTGAGCCTTCTCAGTGGATCAAGTGATCCTTTTTGAGTGTATCATGGGTGCATAGTACTGCTTAGGGAGCTAGATGTACACAAGAAATTAGTATTTAGGTTCTTCATTCTCCAACAGAGTTCTCCATTCTTTGGCAAAGTTTTTGATGTGGTGACATATAGCTAGTTTGCAAATGTCATTAATATAATTTACAAATGTCATGTATAGAGTGAAACAGGCATGGGTTGGATACTCACAGGTACTGGGCCTGTGAGTCATTCAAATCCAACCCAGATCCATACCCATGAATACCCATATCCATGACCCACCATGGATATCCAATACTCATGTATATCTCTAAGCATTGAGCCTACAAGCACTAATGTGGGGGCAACAAAGGAAAGAGGTTCCATTGGCTATGAGTGATGATGGTGATGATCAAAAAGATAACCTTGTAATAAGCCAAGGCAAATAGAATCTGAGCAAATGGAAGGGTGATGATGCAAGGCACAGAAATAACAATAGGTGAGGACAGGGGTAGCACATGTGAGCTGTAGGACCATGAGTACCAACAACCATGATGGGAGCATGTATGTGTGAATATTCTGGTCCAAGCTCCAGTGACAATGATGATAAGACCATGAGATCTCTCAGGATTCTTGCTGAGATGGTGGGTGATAATTGATAATTGTGCCTATCCAACACCACTAAGGGACCTTGAGACAGTGCTTGATTGACACAGTCTGGGCTTCTACCAGGGAGCTGAAATATGAAAAATTCTTTTTCTTGATGGAGTGGCACAGGGTCCCAAGAGCTAGTGGATCAGTTGGAAGAGCAAATAGGATTCTGATGGTGAAAGATTTCACAGAGGTGATGGTGCTAAAAATGAAGTGGCATTAGTGTTAGTGGAACAGTAAAAAAATTGTCAAGGGATACAAGAAGCTTATCTCACTTGCTGCACTAGAGGAAAGATGAATGGATCCTTCTAAACCAACTCCTGGAATCCCCTCACAGTGGGCTCCAGTTGTAAAACACTAAGTGTGTGTGTAGTGTGTGAGGAGGGCAAGTACATATCTGAGTGGAACCTTCTCCCACCCACTTAGCTTGGCCTCACCACATCTCATGAATGTTGGTTGATCTCTCAATTCTCCACCCTAGTACAGAGGACCTGACCACTGTATTGCCATCCAAGACACCCCAAGTCTTTACCAAGATTGAGGTCCCCTGACCTTGTCTACTTAATTCTACTTGTCATTATCTTCATAGAGATTCTTTCTCTAGTTGCCTTCCTTCTAAACATTGTAGGCATTCAATAAGCATTCCCAGGTTATCCAAGAGAACACCACAAGGTGGTTCACTTCATGTACATTGTAATGATTACCAGTCATAATTGTAACAATTCATATATATTGCCTCTCTATACAACTATATAAACTCCAGTCTTGTAGAATACCTTGGTAGCTAGTTCTATGCAATCCATGTGTATTTTCTGGTGTTCTCCCATCAGGATTTCTTTAAGTCCTCACCTTACTTCTGAGTAGGTGCTAGAAGCAGCTAGTCCTAAGACTAAGGAATCAATTGAAAACCCTTTGAAAATCACCTATGTCAGAACAGTACTAGTATTCCAAAAAATCAGTATTCCAGTAGTTCAGTAGTTCAGTGCTCTAGTCAATTCAGTACTCCAGTATACCAGTACTCTGGTTAATTCATTAACCCAGTAGTCCAGGGCTCCAGTTAATTCCAGATTCCAGTCAATTCAGTAATTCAGTAGTCCAGTCAATTTAGTACTACAGTCAATTTAGTACTATAGTCAATTCAGTAATCCAGTACTCTAGTTAGTTCAATGCTCCAGTTGGTTCAGTATTTCAGAACTCCAATTAATTCAGTGATCCAGTAGCCCAGTCAATTCAGTACTTTAGTAGTCCAATAGTCCAGTACTTCAGTTAATCCAGTAATCCAGTAGTCCAGTGCTCCAGTTAGTCCAGTAGTCCAGTTAACTCATTAATCCAGTAGTTAGTCCCTCAGTCAAATTAGTAATTCAGTCCTCCAGTCCTTCAGTCATACAAGTATTTCAGTACTCTAGTACTCCAGTCCCCAGTCAAATCAATAGTCCAGTAGTCCATTTTTCCAGTCAAATTAGTTGCTCCAGTAGTCAAGTCATCCAGTTGATTCAGTAATCCAGTGGTCCAGTCAATTCAATGCTCTAATAAGTCATCTAGTCAATTTAGTAATCCAGTGGTCCAGGTAATCCAATAATCCAGTCCCCCAGTCAAATCAGTAGTCCAGTAGTCCAGTTATCCAGTCAAATCAGTTATCCAGTCCCCCAGTCAAATCAGTAATCTAGTCCCTCAGTCAAATGAGTAGTTTAGTAGTCCAGTTATCTAGTCAAATCAGTGGTCCAGTGGTCCAGTCAAATCAGTAATCCAGTCCCCCAGTCAAATCAGTAGTTTATGTAGTAGTCCAGTTATCCAGTCAATTCAATAGTCCAGTAGTCAAATCAGTAATGATAAGACATAATGAATGACAATTAAGAGAGCTGTCTGGTCAAAGATCAGGTGATCATTGTAAGTAAGGGAAGGCCATAATGAATAAAAAAAGAATGCATACATAGCATGGATATGCTTTGGATATTTTCTATGGGAAAAGATGGTCAGGGAGAACAATTGCAATCCACAGCTATTAGTCATCCTCAACATGATCAGAGTTGCCATCCTTGACCACCATCTTTATGCACCAGGTCTGTCCATGCAAGTCCATGTTGGGAAGGGTGGCAAGCTATGGAACAAAGACAGATCAGTTAGATGGTTATGGTAGTCAATGTGCTTGGCAGATACCTTGGCCATTGTTCATATGGTATATATTTACTAATCATTAACAGGTTGTCACTGTGATCAGTATCAAGGTTATCCCAATCAGTCACCATTTGGGTCAGCCCTGGTTCACTATTGATACTCACATCAAGTGAGACTTTATGCATCAGTGACTGGGTCTATCAGCTGAAGTAGATGAGCTTGAAGAGAAAGAGAACAGGTATGCACAATGGCATCCCATACAATTCATTCAACATCAAGTTCATGGTAGGCAGCTTTCTTGTTGCTGGAGAGAAGGGGTTGATGTTGAATGATTTGCTGATGAGACAGCTGCAAGTTTTTGATGGTGCCATTGTGGTAAAGGCAAGTTATCAACATGTACTGCAGCTTGAACTTATCTTGATGCCTGCACATGTTTTAAGATGAATGTGGTTGAGGTACAAGACATGGAGATATTATCTGAGGGGAGAAAAGTGCTAGGGGATGAAGAGGCATGTAATGGGAACTGGTAAAAGCTGGCATACATACAATATATGTTTTAGTATGTAGTTCAACATCAAGTTTGCAGTGGGGGAAGGAGACAGAAATGACTGTAAATGTTACAATCACAACCAGTGACCATGACAATGGGACACATTGGATGTCACATGTTCCAAGACTCAGGTTGACTCCTCAGTGGAGTTAGAGTCTAACAGCTAGCATCAAGCTAGACTTTAGAGCAATGGCTGGCCTTGTGTGGGTAGAGGGAAGAATGAGATAGAAAGAAGCAAGAGATGGAAGGGGCAATCTCAGAGAATAGTATGACTACACCAAATAGTGTATATCAAGGTTAAGGAAAAGGACGCATATGGGCAGTGGCCTATATATATAGTATGGTGCTTTAGGGCCAGTATCAGAGTCTTAAAGCTAAATATGGTAGAGGCACATTGCATCACATATCACAGGATAAATAAACTAAGATATAAGAGGAAATGACACTGCATATAAAGAGAATGCAGTGGAGGAGGCAGTGTCTGTACATAAGTAGTAGTCCACAGGAAAAGGAACAGAATGAGATGAAAGAATCAAGCTGGGGGCAATGCAGGCTTAGCCTGGACATTGAAGAGAGTCTTGTCTAGTAGCTTGGCCCAGGCACTGCATGGGATGTTGAGGTGACAGAGATCTGTGAAGATCTCATCAAAGAGATCACAGCCCAGGTGATCCAGCAGGAGAGTTGGTGAAGGGAAAGGAGATTGAGGATAGGGAGAAGGAGAAAAGGATAGGGGGTCCTCCACAACCATAACAGTAAATATGGATGAACCAGTTGAGTACAAGCAGAATGCCTTGTATCAACATGTAGTCTGCATTTGGGAGGGAGGTGAGTTATGGAAAGGAGATTGATCAGTCAGATGGCCAATGTTGTAGAAAAAACACACCACAACCATAAATGTGGACAAGCCAGTAGCATGAGCAGAATGCCTCACATCAACATGTAGTCTACATTGGAAAGAATGATAAGCTGCAGAAAGAAGATGGATTGGTCAGATGGCTATTGGTTGTCAACATACAGTGGCTCAAAAAAGTGTTGCAATGTTGAGCCATTTTGAAGAGATTGGAAGATTGTAGGAGAGCAAGAATAAATCAGGTAAAGTGCTTGCAGAATGGATGAAAGTAATTGCTCTTGGCATTTAGAAACCACTTTAGTCATGTGATTTGGTTGCCATGGGAGTGAGATACAAGCATTTTAAAATGGCATGTCATTGGGACACTTATTTGACCTTGCATTTGACAACCATTATGTTATATATAACATAGGTATTTGACAGCTATTGATGGTTGGTATGTTACCAGGCTGTATAATTAGGTAAGTGACATAACTCCAAGCAATATATATACCCTGTGGTCCACTTCAATTGACCTCACCA
>JBBPNR010000488.1:0-22816 GCA_038091015.1 Boletus vermiculosoides
TGATGAGGATCAGATGGAGGGGGACATTGAAGGAGATATGGAGCAGTAGGTGTGGTATATTGTTGTTGATGGTGTTGTAGTTCTGTGCAATATAGTGCAATATAGTGCTCTATAACACATATTGGCCAATATGATGGATTGCTACATATGCTATGGTAGTGCTGTGCGAGAACCAAGTGTGTATATAGTGCTATATATGTACTTGGGGGAAGCCTATGAGGTCTACTGGGACTACCAGTACTACATAGTACAATATAGTACCTTGGTTTTTTCCAGATGTTGTGCCTTGGAGACAGCTGGGAAAAGACCCCAGGTGCAGCTGAGTGGGCCAATAGCTGGCTGAAGTAAGCATTATTCGTCACCACTATCCATATGCCTGGCCACCACCAAATTGTGTCTGACAATGTCAAAGCCCACATCCTGCTCCTCCATAATGAAAACCACAGTGTCAAAGACATCTGTTGCATACTAGGCATCAGGAAGTCACTTGTGTTACGACTAGTAACAATGGTACATGTTTGTGGAAGACCGTGTCTCGTTCCTACACTTGGACACCTCCGTTAGGAGTTAAGTGTGAACGGCCTAGCGTTGGCTAGCAGTACTGGGACTGGCCCAGAGTAGGAAGGGTGGAGGATGAAGCAGAGATGAGGCGAGGCACGAGGAAGGAGATCTCGAGGAATGATTGACCACACGAAGAAGTGTTGATTAGGGTTAAGGAAAGAAAGGCATACAGGCGGCACCCTAATATATATACTGAGGACTCTAGGGCAGGTATCAGAGTCTGAAGGATATATAAGGAAAGAGACACATTGCGTCGCAAGGCACATGAGATAATTGGATGGAGTAAGAAAGGGAATACGCATAGCCACAAGAGAGGCTATGTAGAAGGCAGTGTCTGGACGAGTCAGAATGAGTAAATAAGAGTCAACAGATAAAAGGGGATGGCGGAGAGGCGGTGAAGAGGGGAATGCCAGAGGCAGTGAAGAGGGAAGATCTGGAGGTGGTACTGGAAGACTTTGTCTCAGAGAAGGGTGACCTCATCCCTCGAAGAGGGATTCGTCTAGGAGCTCGGCCCAGGTAGAGGTTGGGATCTGGTAATTCCTTAGGTCGGAGAACAAGGTGGTGAAGAGGGTGGAGCCGGGATGGTCCAGGTGACTAGGGGGGGTGACTGACAAGGGAACTGGAGTTGGTGGGTGAGGAGGAGGAGATGAAGAAGGAAATTGATAAGGGGTCTCCTCCATAACCGTAACAACTTGTATACAAGACCCTTTCATTGTACTTGAAATATGGCACTGTCACTAACCCTTGTAGGTATTCTTGTCTCACTGGGCACCCATGTATCCTCAGCTCTGTGGACATTGATTTCATATCCAACATCAGACAGCATCATAGTATAATCTATCTTGATGAGCTCCAACATGAGCTTTGGATCAAGTGCCACAAACATGCCACTCTCCCCACCCTTCTTTGAACCCTCCAACATCTTGCTATCACCTGAAAGATTGTCTCCTCTTCTGCTGCAGAGCAGAATGAAGAGATACATGCATTGTAAGGAATGGATATTCCTTGCAGTTACATAACCCCTATCCAACCCAATCCATTACCATCCAGCTCATCCACAGATGTACAACCTATCCACTTTGCCATGACTTTTCCTTTTGAGACTTTATTGAGTTTCCTTCATATTTCATAGCATTCCATATCATTCTGAGTCTGTACCTTTTTAATATCCCTAGTTACAAGGGTCTGGGTCATTTCCTGGACTATAAAATCATGTACAGGACCTTTTGGAATGCACCTCCCCTTTTTCTGCATGTACTAAACACCTCTGTTGGATGATTTCACCGATCCTTGGTCCTCATCCTAGGCTGTTTCACTCATTTCTGACCTTCTTCCTTGGTTGGAATCACCTTTCTTTCCTTATTTGGGTTCCTTTGCTGTAAAGTAAAAGATTAGTGTATGGATGCGAGGAGAGAGTCGTCCCAAGGGGTTTGTCATTGGGTTGTCAGTATGAAGGGTTTGCTGGACTGACCACAGTGTGTCGCTGACAAATATTACTAAAAAAGGAAAAAAGCGCATAACGAAGATGAGGCAGATAGAAAAACCCAGTCAAGGACAAGGACCGGATACAAAATAAATGGCCTAGGACGAGGGCTGGAATGGATATGAATGGCCTAGGACAAGGGCCGGATACAATACAAATGAAAATGATAGGTGAGACTTGAGTGAGTGATCAACACGGGGGAGAAAACTGCATTTCAAGTCAAAATACAAGGTTTTTATAGTCCGGGTTATGACCCAGACTTGTTGTAACTATGGGAATAAGCTATAAGGAAGTATTGCTTGAGCATAAAAATAATGTAGCTAAAAAAAGGGGTCTGACTACAGAAAGCTAAAACTAAGGCAGTCCGAAATAGGAAACGCATGTGGACAAGTGGAAAGGTGAGCGGATTAGGTTGGATAGGGGGAATGTAACCCTAAAATGTATGTACACCTTACATCCGAGGGGGACTTTGAACTCTGACTGTCTCCAGTCAGTCCAACAACCATGAGGGATGACAACGATGATGATCAGGAAGTGGTTGATGACAAGGGTAGCATGCAACAACAACGACAATGGTGATGGTGATGATGGACGACGACGATCAGGAAGCGGGAGGCTATGACATTGGGTGATGACATGGGTAGTGCAGCGATAATGACAACAACAATTGTGAAACAGGGATGAACCATTCCCTAGTCAGTCTGGCGGAATGAGGGGCAGAACACTGGCAACAACAGTGAAGACAGTGATCCCAAAGTGGAAAGCGACGACAGCAATAGCAATCACGAAACAGAGGATGATGACGATGGTGGTGATGATAGTCTGAAATGGTAGTCATGGCGTCCAACATTCTTTGCAGGTGACTGGGTGCCTGAATGGTGGAGTGGGTCGGATGATTTCGAGGGTGGATGTTGGGTAATGATGATAGCGAAAGGATGGGGAGAGGAGCACTTTCGTCATGTGAACCATGTCTGTGGGACTCATTGGTAGTCCTGTGTCGAACCTATGGCATTTGTGCATCACTTCATTAGGGTAGGGACTGTGTCTGTGCACATCCAATGCAGTCTGTCCAAGTCCAATGCTCAATGTCCGCAATGCAAGCCTAAGCATGAAAAACGAAAGAAATGTACAGTGGATGAAAATGTAAGTATGAAATGATGAAATCAAATGAAATAAGACCAGATTGCGAGTGTCCGACTTGACTTGTCTTCATCGTGCATCTTTCGCATCTATTCCTGTGTCGGATTGAAATAATGCACTATTTGCGTGACCGGATGAGGAATCTGAATGAATGGTTAAAGTGTGCTGTGTCCTATGCGTGTTCAAAGAGCAGAAGTGTACATAGGTGGTTTGAAGACATGAGGATCTGAGAAGAACAAAGAAAAAGAATGGCAGATGAGATATGAGAGAGCAGTTGATGAACTATACGAGATGTAGCAGTGAGAGATTGGTGAATCATTCTTTTGTTTTTGTTTATGTTTGTGACGGATAACAAGCGATGAGCGCCGGACTAAACCTGGGATAGAATGGAGGTCGCTGGACTAAACCCAGGATGAAATTGATACATAGCTTCGTGCAAACAAGAGAGGCGATTTTGGATTGAATGGAGGTAGCATCGAGAGAACTACTGTGTGGAAATTGTAATGAAAGAACTCGAGAAAAGTCAATTGCAACAATGAAAATCGCGTGAAAATTTTACGAATAAAAACAGAGAGTGTTGTTAGGACCTCTCTCCTCCAAGGGGAACTTTTGCCTGATGGCCTCCTAGTCATCTTAAAGATGGCGTGGAAACGGATAGGGTGTCCTACGGATAGCGAAACAATAGTTAGAAAGAGCGAATCCCCGGATCGAAGGGGAAGCGCCCCTGAATGGGTAGGGCGGAAGTGGGAGGTGAGCTAAGTGTGGCAGCTGATAAATGAATAAAAGAGGATGGAAACTAGCAAGTGCATAGGTAAGCGCCTAGTCCGACAAGCCTGAATTGAAAAAAAGTCGGGTATGGAAGGCGGATGCAGGTATGTACAGTTTCAAAAACAGTGGATTGAAGAGTAATGACCACAGTGAGGATGATAAGAAATCGCAAGGTATGAAGGGTGGTGTATAAGAATAGGACTGAACAAATAGTATCCTGGCGTAAACAGATAGCAATGACGATGAACATGGAGAGAGCTGATTGGAGACAACAAGAGGTGACATGAAGTTTTGGAAACCGAAAATGACTGAATAGGTGAAATGAACAAGGAGATATGTAGTCTTGAAGATGGCGGACTAGAAGAGGATGGGAGCGACAAAGTGAATAATTGGAAGGTGAGAATTTGGACACTCTGAAGAATGAATGAGGTTAGAAGGGGGGCATGAACGTCAAAGTGAATGGATGGGTGAAGTGAGGTGAAGTGAAGGAAAAGCGGATATGAAAAGAAAAAAAAACCAACTGCAGATCGCCTAGGACATCAGCAAGGCATTCGTAACGATCTGGATACAATTGTGGGTGCTCGTGAGCATCACAAATGAAGTGGGAATGTTTGTGAGAAGGGTCTGTTACATCGCAGACGATACAAGATGGGGCAGAAAATGAATAGATGCAAAAACAATGATGCAAATTGAAGCAAGTGGAGTGGAGTGAATCGGCAACAGATGGACTCAAAAAAATATAGGTGGAATTGAAAATGGATTGAGTGACGATCATAGAGACCAGGGAAACCAGAAGTAACTGATTTGGAAGAGTAGAAATGATATCATCCGACGCCTCAGCGGATTCAGCGTCTGGCTTATTAGAATGGACGAGAGGGTCCATAGAGGGCAAATCTGAGTTGAAGATGTTTGCCTCGATCTCCATATAGAATGGAGTGTCCTCATTGCTCTGGACAGGCCAGTGGAGTGTGTCCTGCGAAGGACTGAATCTGGATTCTGCACACAAGGTGGGTGATAGTTCATCTGGTACAGACGACGATGGGTGAGAAGGTGGCGAGAGCAGCGACAGGGCGGATAAAGTGATGAAGGGCGCTAAATCTGAAAAGGGAGAAGGCGACAAAGGCGATGGAGAGGTGTGCAGTCTGAAAGACGTTGAACCGACAGAGAAGGGTAGCGAAGTGGATGGGTCCGAAGATGTTGGACTCGAATGGGGCGTCCTGTGTGAAACATATAACGAAAATGGCAGTTCGGGTGAAATGAAAGGTGACAAAAGTGGTGAAGCAGATAAGGAGGGCGACCTGTCGGAAGGGGACAAGAGCAGTGATGACAGTGAAGCAGATAAAGATAATGACCACTCGAAGGGGGGCGGAATAGATAAAATATGAGCAGGTGATAAACTCGAAAGGGATGAGAGTGGCGAAGGTGAAGATGAAGCATGCAGTCCCAGAGATGATGGACTAAGAGAGGGTTCAGTAAACAAAGTGGATGATGACTCATCGGATATGCAAGACGACGGATTAGGAAATGATGGTAGCAGTGAAGTGAATATGGATAGAGGAGGAGAAATATCTATGCGTCTTGGGGGATCTGGGTCATTACTAATGTCGGTGGTGGGTACATTGTGCACCACCATCTGCGGAGTGGAAACCCCAACCACTGTGAAAGATGAAGAAAGGTTAGTACCAGAAACCTCCAAGGAGATGCTACTAGATGGGAGGGAATGATCAGCAATTGGTCCAATCGTTTCCGAAGCGTCTGTGTCGTCAATCTGGTCGGACGCCTGCCCTATTAGACAGGGTGCATCAGATTCTACTACTGCAAGAGAGAACGGAAGATTAGTATCGACGATTTCGAACGGAATGTTACTAGTTGTGATGAGGTCAATCTGTGAATCAGGGTGCGTTGGGACATAGAGCTGGTGATCACGATCACATCCTGGGTACCAGTGCTGGACCTCAATGACAAACACTGACCAATCCGGCATCTGCGTGGATACCTGGCGTGATGTCTCCCAAAGCTAAGCTTCCTCTAAGTCAGCATACTGAATGGCGACCTTGATCTTTTCTGCGTCAGTAAGTCCGAGGTTCATCACTAGGAGGTTGATGTGTTCTAAAAACGAAGGTAGCTGTGTTGAGACCTTGGCGTCGAATCTGGGTGCATCCGTGGTGCCTCGACGAGGAAGCTGCAAGAGATAGCTTGGCAGTGGCATGGATTATAATGAGACAGCTGTGAAAAAAAAAAAAGATAGTGACGCACAATGATGAAGATGCGGGTAGACAGCAATGATGAGGATGAGGGAGAGGGCTGCGAAGGTTGTGAAGTGTGCATGAGGTGTGAGTAAGGCGGATGGGGGTGAAGATGATGGGTGCGCGTGAACGTCAGGGCTGTGAGTTCTGATGGCAACGATGAAAGGAAAGGGTCCCGTCTGGACCATGAACAACGATGACAACGATCGAAGGAAGATCCTGATTTCCAGCGAGGGCAAAGAGGATTTTAGTTGACGGAGGGGAGATGATGGGCAATGATCAGGGTGATGGCACGGCAATCACGAAGATTGTCCCATGCGTGAGGTGTAGGACAAGGACAGCGAGAGCGAAGAGCTAGGTGCGTGGACGTTAACGGAAGGGAGATGATGGTGAAGGTGATGGTGGCGAAGATGGCGATGGTGATGGTCGTAGAGCACGTGAACGTCAGGGCTGTGAGTTCTGATGTCAATGACGAAAGGAAAGGGTCCCATCTGGACCACGAATGACGACGGCGACAATTGAAGGGAGATCCAAGCAAGCTGAAAAAAAAGGGAAATGGGCCAGGATGACAGTGATGGTGTGGTGGTAACAATGGGTGAGGACAGAGGGTAGTGCGTGTGAGCTGTAAAGCCACAAACGCTGGGACTATGATCCCTTATGATGGTGATAGGAGGGTGTATGCATGAACATTTTCGTACCCAAGAGCGCTGCTGACAACGAGAGGGTTCCGTGGACCACAAGCGATGATGGTGGCGATTAGAAGGAGATTCCGGCCATGAGCAAGGGAGAAGGGGACTTCCAGCTCATGGAGAGGAGATGATGATGTGCAAGGATGATGGTGATTTCGCAGCAATAGTGAGAGTCGCGAATGTTGGGGTCTGTGAGCACTGAGGGTGACAATGAAGGAATGGGGTCCCATACCCAGCGCAAGCAACAATGTTGACAATTGAGAAGGAGTTCCTGGCTGTGAGTGAGGGCAAATGGAATCTGAGTTGACGGAGGAGAGATGATGGGCAATGATCGATGATAGATCTGATCCGATGATCCTTCTGACAATGGGCAATGATTGGTAATCATAGGCCCTTCAGATGGGGTTAGGCTTCTACCGAGGGAATGGAAGGCGCGGATTTCACTGGAGTGGCTCAGGAAGACAGATTAGAATCTGATGGCGAAGGTTGTTAGGGGTGAAGGAATGAAAACACTGAAAGAATCTGTGAAGGAGAAGTGGCACGAAAAAAAATGCGGTGAGGGTGGAAGTTGGCGGGGTGACCATTGCTGTGGCGTAAGTTGGTGTGTCCTTCTTGACAACCCTGGAAAAACCCCCTCGCAGTGGGCTCCAGTTGTAAAGTAAGTAGTTAGTGTATGGGTGCAAGGGGAGAGTCATCCCAAGGGGTTTGTCATCAGGTTGTCAGTATGAAGGGTTTGCTGGACTGACCATGGCGCGTCGCTGACAAATATTACTAAAAAAGGAAAAAAGTGCGTGACGAAGACAAGGCGGATAGAAAAACCTGGTCAAGGACGAGGACCGGATACAAAATAAATGGCCTAGGACAAGGGCTGGAATGGATATGAATGGCCTAGGACAAGGGCCGGATACAATACAAATGAAAATGATAGGTGAGACTTGAGTGAGTGATCAACACGGGGGAGAAAACTGCATTTCAAGTCAAAATACAAGGTTTTTATAGTCCGGGTTATGACCCAAACTTGTTGTAACTATGGGAATAAGCTATAAGGAAGTATTGCTTGAGCATAAAAATAATGTAGCTAAAAAAAGGGGTCCAACTACGGAAAGCTAAAACTAAGGCAGTCCGAAATAGGAAATGTGTGCGGACAAGTGGAAAGGCGAGCAGATTAGGTTGGATAGGGGGAATGTAACCCTAAAATGTATGTACACCTTACATTGCCCAGCTAACTTCCACAAAATCCCTTGGGATGAACATATTGCCCCCTCACACACTTATTAACACACTTTCTTTATGTTTTATAGCATTATACATGAATCGTATTGTTGCAGAGGTATCCAACCTGAATATGCTGGTTTTCATTGACAAAGTGGCCAAGGACAAACGAACATCTGTCTGTCAGCATGGGTGGTCAATGAAAGGAGTTTATTGCCACATCAGAAATGCTTTGTCCATGGTGCCAGATTCTCCATCCTTCCTGCTATCACTCTTTATGGAATTATTGCATACAACATTGCCAAAGGCCCAGTTGACAGCCAGTGCTTTTTGAAATTTTTGCAGGAACATGTGGTACATCTTTTATCATTCTAAGTGGTTTTTATCAACTTATTTTTGCACAGATGCCTTTCACCAATCTGTACCCCAGCTCCCACAGTGTCATTATAATGGGCAATTGTTGCATTCACCAGAGCGAGGAGGTTTGTGTTCTTATTGAAGATATGCATTGTATGTCATTAGATCTATTGCTTGTTTGTTGTCTACTGACTATCTACAGTTTGCAAGCTTGTTTTCCTTCCTCCATACTCCCCCAATTACAATCCAATTGAGCAAGCATTCTCTGCAATCAAGGCATTTTTCTGCTGCCACTCTGACAACTTTTCAATGACTACAATCACTCACACATGCCAGAGCATCACACCAGACAAGGTGGAGGGTTTTTTTAGGGCATTGGGTTATATCATGTAGTGTAAATGACCCTCCTGTGACTATTATTGTATAGTAAATCAAATGGACATGGCTCAGAGACCAGATTTGAATGAGTCACACAATCAACACAACTGGTATAATCATGCTATGCAAATGACAGATTCTAGTATGTGAAGAAACTATCCACAGGATCCTCCTCTGTGTCCTTAGAAATGACATACCCCTTTGGAACAGGAAGCCAAATGCCATGACCCATAGACATGTACCAAAGATCATGATCTTTTGGTGCATCATTGTCATTGCCAGGTTTCATTGGAGGTCCTGTAAAGTGACAGCCACTGCCATCATGATACTTCTTCTCATACACAATCTTTTTCTTCAGCAGAGTAGCAATTGCATGCCTTGATTGGCCTGTCAGGCTCTGATCAGTATTGCTGTGCTTTTGCTTTGCATTGGGACCATTCCACCACATGGTACAACCTCTTTTCAGATGAATTATATCACCAGTTGGAATTCCAATTCCCAAAAGCATCTTGTTGTCAATATCACTGAAGATGTCAGGACCAATGTGCTGTGCCAGAAGTTTTTTCTTGTACATGGTGGCATCAGTGACACCAAGATCTGTTTCAGCATATCTAAGGAACTGTGAGAGCTGGGAAGGCAACAGAAGTGGAGGTGAGGTGGTTCTTTCTACTGCATAATGGACAGGTGTTGACAGAGCCTGAGCAGTTAGAGCATGGGGAAATAGGCCAGAATTGGCCAACATCTGAAGTAGGAGGACTGATGTAAGTGAGATGACATTGGATGCCAGGTTTGGAGATGGTAGGGGCTGCAAATGGCTCGTGCCTTGTATGCTGGGTGCAAAAATGGTGCTTTGTTGGCCATGTCAAATGACAGTATATTGGGTGGCATGTTCAATGTTGCCTGCCCTTCTTCCTATAGACTAATTAGTTTTTTCAGGCATGACTTTTTGAGAATACACACCAAAGCCCAAGTCCAGTCAAGCACAATGGCCAGAGTAAGCTGCATGGCACCCAATGGTCCAACATATGCAAGGCCTTCATCATGCTCATTCTTGTAGAGTTTGGTAAGCTTGATGTGCCATTGAGCAAGACACATGTCCAGGTTCATAGCTGTTTTAGATGACATGGTTTTGTCAAACATGTTAGAAACTTGTCTGATCAGAAAAAAAAAAAGAAAAAAGAAACCTGGTGATTATCTGAGGTATCTGAGTTTTTGTCCTCAAAATCTCCATTACCAGCTTGATATGATGGCAGTTTCTTGATGTCCTTCATGTCCACAAGAATCTTTGTTGGACTGGAGGGTCACCAGTGTTGAGAAGCTTTTGCACCATGTTCTTGTAGTCCAGCTCATTGCCCACATCCATCACATCACCAACACATTGGCTAAATATAAATTTTGTGAAACAAGGAAGTGGAGGGAAAAAAAACAGTATCAAACCCCTTTGTCCTTGGGGCAATAAACTTGAATGAAAAACATTGCTTATTAGAGATCTCATACTGTTTTTTCTCATGTTTCTCAAGAATACCTTCCAAGAATTCAAGGTAGTTGTTCTCCTCAAGTGTAAAGACCAATTCTTTCATTTTGACAGATTTTGCTTCACATTTGGTAGAGGCCTTGCCCTTGGCAGTGAGCTGTTTGAGCTTTGAGTAGACAGTGAGGGCTATAGCAAAGGAATAGTCCTGGGTCTCCCAGGCTGAAGGTTGAGCACTAGCTTGAGATTTCTGGGCCATCTTGGTCATGGGAAAGAAGCCACAAACTGGGATGATGTGTAGTGATGTATGCATCTGCCAGCTGTGCCCAGGATCTTTTCCCGGCTGTCTCCAAGGCATGACTTTTGAAAATCCATTTTCCACATACTTATGTATGAAAACAGCTGTAAATTGTATTTCATACATGGTCACCAACCTTCAATTGCCAACTCCTCTGGGGTTGCACTTGCATTTCACACCTCAGGAATGGTCATGCCACACCCCTACATCATGTACTTAGCATCTGACAGCTGCAACTTGCCTGATATGGCCTTGCTACAGTTGTTTGACTTGATATTGGACAAAGTTGAGGGTGAGAGCAATAACACAACATGCACACTGACTGTGTACATTGGCTGTTGCCTTTGCACATCAAGGGCCAGGGAGATGATAATGGTGACAGTAACAGTGAGGGTGAGCCTGACACAATGCAGTGGGCAAACTTTAGACACAGTCTAAAGATCGGACAAAATATGAAGCCTAAAATTTGTAGTTTATAATGTGATAGTTGCCATGTAAATATTTGTAATACTCATGAAGGAAAACATGTCAGTGAAAAGGTGAAATATTGGCAAATAATTAGTCTACAGTCAATTTTAGAAATACAAACTAGTGTCTGTACTATGGACAGTATTTGAAGAATAACTTTGTTTTATATGTGTTACCTGACATATAAACCAGAGTTATTCTTCAAATACTGTCCATATCCATAGTCTCGAGTTTGTATTTCTAAAACTGGCCATAGACTAACTGTTCACCAATATTTCACCTTTTTGCTGACATGTCTTCCTTCATAAGTATTACTAATATCTATATGGCAACTATCACATTCTAAACTACAAACTGAGGTTTATATTTTGTCCAATCTTTAGACCATGTCTAAAGTTTGCCCACCATGTTGTGTGAGGAAGGGTGAGGAAGACTCAGGGCAAGGATGACACCTTATAGCCACAACTTACCATATATAGACATTGCTTGAGTGTAACACTTTAATGTGTATTGCTCATCATTTTTTGTAGTAGTACAGAATTCTAGTTGTTCTCTTGACACCACTCCCTGACACCTTGCTCTTAAATATATTCAGATATATTTACATGTATCTAGATAGCTTATCTGTAAATTCTGTCCATTTTTTGGCATACCCATACCTATACCTGAGTGGTACCCCCCCACCCATGCCAGTGACCTGCCTTTACCACCTACATTTTACTGCACCACTTTTACAGTCACATGACCTGTGACATTGCCTATGTGTGACATTTAATGGTCACATGATGTAAATAAATAAGTAAAAATAGTATATAATCCCTGCCATGGCTGGATTCAAAATTCAAAAAATTCAAAATTGAAGCTGGTACAGCTGGGCAACCATACATTCTGAACTGATTTGTCTGTAGGTTTATTCACAAGCAACCTAGTCAAGCTGTGCATGTGCTCAGCAAGTCATTGTGCCCACCATTAGACCTCATCCACCATGTGGATGACCATCCCATTTATTATGATCCAATCTATTACCTGCAGTATGTTGTCTCCTGTTCTGACACCCCTCATAACTTCTGCTGTTGGTTGCATGACTCCTATGACACTCCAATGTGGACAAAAATCAACACATTTTTTGTTCCTACATACATTTTTCTTGTCCAACGTTTTTTTCTTGTCCAAGAAATAAATAAATATGGGGTGAAGATGTATTTTTTTTATGTAGTTCAGAATGTACCATATCAATGCACTGTAGTCTGTCATACTAAGTACTATTAGTGTAGACTAGCTATAGCTAGGCAATAGTCGTGCTCACTTAGGCTATGTTTGGGCTTTTTTGAGAATGTTTGGGCTATTTTGAGAATCTGAAAAACATTGCAGAGGGGTTTGTAGTGGGTGGAGTTTGAAAATAATGCCTGCCTGTCACCCATCTCTTTGACACTTTGCAAGGCTTCAAGCTTCAGTGATTTGGCCTTTTACCATGACTAGCAAGGCTCAACCTGCTGCAAATATGCAGAGGACTTTAGCCCTGAACCCTACCCATTCCAGCAAGCCAAAAGGGTGATATACCTCTGAAGAAATGGTGTGGAAGGGGTAGCAAGGCTGCTCCTGGCGCTACACCTGCTTCTGCCCTGGTCCCCATGCCTTCATTATCTACATCAGCAAGTGTGTCTATGCCTGCCCCATTGGCTCTTGCCCCCACCAAGAAGACACCACCTGCAAATATAATGTGGGATGTGAGGTACATGGATATGTTAGTTGCATGGATCACATCACATGGTGCTGATTGCCACATTTTATTCCATGATCACTCATCATCCACATCAATGAAGCTCCCCCCTGGTGACAAGCCATTGGGCAAGAACAAAAAGGACATTTCTGCTGCAATTGTGAAGCATATTTTTGAAGATGATGCTAACCACTCCAGCATGTATACAGCAGAGCCAACAAGATATGTTACATCTGTGATCAACTGATTGGGGACATAAGTACTTCAACAAACTTGTCTAGCATTTCAACTGATTCACAAATCCACTCCCAGCCTCAAGTCCAAGTATCATAAGCAACATGCACAGTTCAAATCCACCGGAAGTGGTGTCTTACCCCAAGCTGATGGGGACACAAATGTGCCTGCCCAAAATCTTCTTGGTACGTTACACAAGCCTTGCTGACTACATCACCCTCTAATCTCCCATCTAGAGGATGTTCTTCATATCTTTCCATATTACCAAGATCTTGACACCATCTGGCATGGTATCTCCTCATTTAATAGCGAGCTTGTTTCTTCCAAGCCAGGGATCAATCATGCGGAAAACCTACTGAAGATCATTAAGTCTGGTGCCAAAGCACCAACAGATAAACCTGAAAATGATGAAATGCAAGAGGACAATGTGAAGAGAGGAACTGGGGTGTCTGTGGCTGCTGTGGATGTTGACAAGCATGAAGAGGACACTGATATGCCTGGGGTTGAATATGACAATGATCACCCCATGGGGAATCCAGTGGTTGTATAATCCTCTTCGTCTGCACCCACCTCAAACTAACTACTTTTATGTCAGAACTTGGATGTGGGTCATGTGCAAGCTCAGGACATGCCAGAACTTCTGGCATTCACACTCAAGGACAAGGGAAAAACACCCATGCAGGATGGATGCAGTGCATTCTGGCATAGTCCATACTCATGTTCCCCCAGCTCTGTAGGTTCAGCATCAAGTTCCAAGACTGGCACATCCCCCACCAAGATGGCATCTTTGTCAAGTGCCAAAAACATCTTCACATCTCAGTTTGAGGGGTTAGACCACCAAAGTTGTTACGAATTGTTATTGAGTTTACTCTTTCTCTCTCTCTCAAACTACCATCATGCTATCCCATTGTCATCTACAGGTAACACTGTTCAAACACTGCTGTTATCTAGTTATTTTTCTCACCTTTTCCCTTGCTGACTTAATCCTTACATTCCATCACCTTCCATGATATTCCATCATTAGTCAGCTCTTTCTTACCAATCAGTCTTTCACTTTCTATGAAATTCTATTTTTCTTTGTTTGTCTTTCTTTCATTTTTCTTTGTCTATTTAAACCCTCATAGTTCTACTTATATCCCTAAGTTAGACCTACTTGGTATAACCATAACTTTGTCTTTGAACCTTCACTCTCTAAGTCGTCATTGAACTTTTGAGTCAACACTCTTTGTTTACCTTCATTGTTGTAGAAGTCCTACAACTCCCTCTGTTTTTATAGAAGTCCTACAAAGACCATACCTTCAAAAGACCAAGTCTACTTCTATCCCTACCTGGGCTAGTCATAACAAAAGTGAGGTGCTCATTGACAGCAAGGGGTCACACTCTGCACTATGATACATGACAAAATACCACAAACTCCAGAATAGGCTTTCTGGAGGTTTCCCACACTTCTGATGCTTCCAGAGGTTTCCCACACTTCCAGTACTTCCAGTACTTCCTGCACTTCTGGCACTTCCAGAAGTGTAGTACTTTTGATATTAATTCCACTTGTTCCAGTACTTCCAGTACTTTCAGAAGTAACACCATGAAAAATTGCTCAGCAATATTTCCTTTACATACCCATTTTTACCCAAGTTCTCTTCCCTGATACTCATTAAGGTACAAGTGTGCCTCAATCACATACTACTTAATATCTTCACTTCACTCCTAAACACCTCAGTTGTTTTTGCCCATCTTAGGCAGCAGCTGAGGTGAGTTGAAATCTTCTTAATGCTTACTCTTAGACTAATGTATCATAGCACCAGTCTACTCTGGCATTGCTAGGTAAATATAGTTGTTTTTGCCCATCTTAGGCAGCAGCTGAGCACCAGTCTACTCTGGCATTGCTAGACCTCTGCTTTTGACAATACAACTATGCCATATGCAAGCAAGAACTTGATAACCAACATATGGAATGCCTGGCCAAACAAGCAAATTCCAAAGTTGAATTCATGTGAGAGCAAGAGCTCAAGAAGCTTGACATTCAGCTCAAGGAGCAGGAGGAGGGTTCCTATGACTGTGAAATTGAGTTGCTCTGTTTGAAAATCCAGTATCAACACACTGTGCTGGCTGCTAGTACCATTGCCCCCCCCCCACTGATCCCTCATTCACCAGAGGCCCAGGCATTCAGTCATCTCTGCTGTTTCCACCCATCATGCCAATTGCTTCCTCCACTGCTTCACCCATTGGCTCCTCTTCATTCTCAGATTTCTCATCATCCCCCAGTGGTATCTAGTTTTTTGTTATGGACAAATGAGGACCAAATGGTGTTTTTTCTTTCTCTGTGTTCACTCCATCTCATTTCTTGTAGCCAGTAGATCTAGTATATATGTGATATATTCCCTGCCATTCACATCAAATTCCAAGTGCTGCAAACAGGTCTCACATCAACTCTGCATGGAAATGCTGTCCTGGTGTACCATCAGGAACCTCTACAACCACAGGATCCAGATTTCTAGGAAGGAAGGTTGTGAGCTTCATTTTGCACCCATCCCATTGATGATCACCTACCCAGCATCTCCTCAAACTGAATAACCATATTATGGAGGATTATACAGCACTGCACCCAATGTACTGCATACATCATATCTTCCTGTGATCAGATGTGAATATGAAGCTCACAAAGTGACTGAAATCTCCCTTTTAGTGCTGCAAATGTATGTTCCACACACACGTGAACCTGGAACCATGTCATTTTTGATTGTTTTGACTGACAGATTACTCACCTTGGACAGATGTCAGTTATATACCTTTTGTGGTTGTGATAATGCTATTGTTCACATTGCCTTGAAAGGCACAACACACCATGGTTTCATAGGATAAGCACTATCCACCCAAATCCAGTGGCCCTCAGGGATCTGCACCTCTGGGTCCTGTGCTATCTCTGTCCCTTGGAATGCATAAGTGTCATGGACACTCCCAGGGTGGCCTAAGCTGTAGTTGACAACAAGAAGATTATGAGGCATCACTACAAGCTATCATGGTACATCAGCGCTTGGTGACTAGGATGGTATGTATTTCGCATACCTGATTAGTAAGTACTGTAACTTTCTGTTGTAGAACATCTTGCCATAGTGAGATGGTTTCTCAAATAAGTTGATTGTTCATTCATCTGCAGCAAAAATCCCCCCCCCTCCATGCAGTACACAACCTGACCTCAACAAATGTTTGTGCCAACTCTGCATCCAGGGAACTCCCCAAGGGGATGAAAACAAAGTTGTCATGCTGCTGAAGAAGTGCAGCCATCACCCAGTTTGTACAGTTTACTATGGAACCAATACTAATTCTAGGCACTTTAGATTCTCAGAATAGCCTGAGCATAGCCTGAGCATAGCCCAAAAATAGCCTAAGTGAGTGTGACTAATGTCACAGGTATACCCACAGGTATTGGGGCCTTACCCATACCTGTACCTGTGGGCCCTGCATGCTTGGGGAGGGGAACAACCAGGGTATGCATGAAGGATGGCACAATGTGCACAATTGCACATTGTGCAATTGCTCCTGCATGCTCAAGGTGAGTGTGAAGATGAGACATGTCATCTGCCATCTGTCTCCAATTGAGGGTGAGATGAGGGTGAGGTGAATGCAGGAGTGACAGTAGAATGTGCACATTGACCATGCATGTTGTACCATCGCTTCTGCACACCAGAGTGAGGGTAAGGGCAAGGACAGGACAGGGTGAGACAGGGGTAGGGGCAGGGACAGGGTGAGACAAGTATAGGGACAGACAGACAGATGGAAATGAGAGTGAGGGCAGTGAGGGTGAGGGAGGCATGAGGATGAGGGAGACATAAGGACAAGGGAGGTGAAGTGAGGGTGAGATGACAAGGACAAGGATGAGAGTGATGGTCTAGGGGGATGTTGTGAGGATGAGGGCATGGGCATGGGCATGGGTATGAGACAAGGGTGACATTTTGCCAGTTGTTGAGGACAAGAGTTGGGGTGAGAGTGAGAGTGGGGGAGAGGAAGAGGACAATACAGGAGCAAACAAGGTGGGAAAACAAAAGCACAATGGCATAACATGTGCAATTGCACATGCTGTGCCATGGTGTTCTTGTTGCCATCATCTGTTGAGAGTGAGGATGAGGGCGAGGTGAGTCTATCTGGAAAAACCAAGGTACTATATTGTACTATGTAGTACTGGTAGTCCCAGTAGACCTCATAGGCTTCCCCCAAGTACATATATAGCACTATATACACACTTGGTTCTTGCACAGCACTACCATAGCATATGTAGCAATCCATCATATTGGCCAATATGTGTTACAGAGCACTATATTGCACTATATTGCACAGAACTACAACACCATCAACAACAATATACCACACCTACTGCTCCATATCTCCTTCAATGTCCCCCTCCATCTGATCCTCATCATAACCATCCATCTGAATCTCCATATCCTCAGGCCCACCCATACCATGCCCCTCCCTTTCCTGCTCTTCATCCTCAATCTCATTCTCAATCTCATCCACTGCAGCTTTGTGTTCAACTTGCTGTATGAATTCCTCAATTGCATCTTGAATAACATCTTGGGGGATGAAAACTCCACCACTCTCTTTCTCTACAATCTCAATGCCTGCATACAACCTGCATTTGATCAGAGGATGTATGGATGTGGTACTTAGCTACTTACCTTCCATTGTCATAGACTTGCTGCAACATCCTGGGCAATATATCCATTTCACCTGTCTTCTGATGAAAGTAGTTGAGTGTCTTGAGGTGTTGATTGTAGATACCTTTGTACTGGTCTTCCTTGAAATGAATCAATTCATGCTTTCCAGTAGTCCACTCATCAAGTGCACACTTGATCTTTTTGAAGCATCAGGGTGTGGCCTCAATATTGGTAAAAACCTTACCACTGTAAGTGTCAGCACGAATCCAATATGGGAGAATGGGTTGTAATATTCTGCCCATGTGATTCCTTCATCATCCTTGTTCTTGAAGAGAACATTGTTGATGATCTGCTGAATAGCCTTGTATTGATAAATCCTGGTGCAACAAGGGTGAAGCTCCTGAAGATCACAGTGATTCTAGTTAGTAACATCACCATGCTCAATCCTAATACTTATGTGGCAAGTGAGTGCTGACTTGCACTTTAGCTCAGTAACCAGTTTCCAGTTGTTCTCTTTGGTGGCAGTCACATCGCTCATCTCAAACCCATAGGCAGTAGTGACAATTGCTTGTGCCTTTATTTTGAATTCCCCATGTAGGCTCAAGCTTCATGCCATGATTTAAATGACATCAAGTTAGTAAGTTATACAACCCATGAACATCACTTACCAACATGATAAGACCAGCATCAAGATGGATGTCCATCGACTGGTGATATTTAAAGCTTGTGTCCCAAGCTTCCCTTGCATACTCGAGCTCAGTATGCACATCAGGAAAAGAGTCATCTGTCAGTAAGAGAACATGATACAGATGAATGGTGGTGTTGAGAATACAATGAGTTTCCAGGTTGTAGTCAGCTGCCTTAGGTTGATTTTCACAGTCGGGTTCTTCTTGCCACCTGCTGTGTTGTGACTCAGAGCAGAGTGCTTGGTTGATGCCACTTGCAGCTCATTGCATGCAGCAAGCTTGGGGTCAGCCAACAAGCCCCCCCCCCTCCCCCTCACTTGCTGGTGGCTTCACCTTGTGTGTGGTTGTGTTGCTCACCATTAGCTTATCATCATCACTCAGGATGATGTGGCAGACCCACTTCTTTTGGGTGAAGGGTGGACCAGCGGGGTCGACATCATCACTGGTGGCAGGTGTAAAACCATTAGGGCCATCAGTACTAGATCTGCAAGGATAATGTAGTTGTTCAAGTTAGTTGTTCAGCCACTTAAAATATCTGCTTACTTGTCTATCTCAGGAAACAGAGTAGGTGCATGGGGTCTTTTGCACACAGTTGTGCCCAAAGGGTTCAAGCTGAGTGCACCCAACTTGAGGGGCTACACTGGCTCAGAAATGTAAGCACGTGGTGATAGACTCTGTAACATTGATTATATCCAAACCAGCAGCAAATTGTACTGAACTTACTGTCTGAAAGAGTTTGGGAAATGCTAGTGGGGGCAGAATATTGCCCTTTCATGCCACAAGTGTTGGCATAGCAAGATTGGCACAATTTAGAGTTTGACCAAGTCTCCCTACAGCACATGACTTGAACTAATAAATGATCAGTAAAAATGTGTTCAAAAGCATGAATCTACATGCTGATTTGTTAATGATAGTTGGTGCATCAGCAGTTGTCTCTTCCATTCAAGAGGATTTGACCTTGAGAGGATCATGTTGAGTGGCTTTTGTGACTTGGTCACACTTCTGGATTTGTTCCTCACATCTTTTCACCTTGGCAAGAGCTTCCTGTTGGTGAGCAATCTTCTCCTGTTTCTAATCCTCTTGAATCATTCAATTAGCATCCAGATACAATGGTCTTAGAGTTGGGGTAGGTGTTTACCTTGTATTTCTTGAACCTTGGCCAAGGATTGACAAAGATGCCCACCAGCAGCACCAGCAACTCCTTCCTGAGTGTGCTGGGACTGGATTACATCTTTGGATGATTTTGACATAGTGTTGCAAGGGGAAAAATTAAGTAGTTAGTGAAAGACAAAAGTTGGCTAGGGATATGGTAAAGAGCATAGCTTATCAGGAGCAACAACAGTGGATGTTGATCATGCTGAATGGACAAGCCTGGTGGTCATTAAATACACTTGTCATGATGAAATATCAGAGCCAGTGAGACATACCCGGAGAAGTAAAACAGGGCTGTGGTGAACAACCACAGGGCCATCTTTTCAATGATTGGTGTCAGATACAAGTGATAGACTGGCAATTGTGGCAGCAAGGCTAGACAAGATGCTAAAAAAGATTTGCACAAGGAGACATACCAGATCAGGTTAGATAACATGTTGTGAACCACCATAGGATCCAAGTCATTTTTGAGTTGTGTCCGAAGATTGACACTAAAGGTTGGACTAGGCTATTTGTGGTGATTGGAGTTCACTAATGTGCCAGTCAACCACAGGGTTGTGGTATCCACTGGTGATCTAGACAAGAAATGGCAAGATCAGATGATGTGGAAAAAAATGGAGAAAATGGAGACTTACTCATCCTGTCAGAAGCTGATGAGCCCACTGACATAAACCAGAGGCCCACCTTTTATTTTCTTTCCATCGACTACCCTGATGCTGCATCATAACATTCAGCAAGCAGATCATGCCTGCAATTATTGCAAACATACCTTTATGACTGCCAGTGATGTACGTTGACACATTGCACATTCTATGCAATGTTAGAAACAGTGGCAAACTGATGTGCAACATGCACAACATGCTGCTGGAGGTCCTGCTGGAGGTCAGGACTCAGATCATGACATGGAGGACATATTTGAAGAAATGGACTTGCCTTATGAAGACAATGATATCAATATAGGCAATGTGCACTTCAATACATCTGATGAACATGAGGACAGAGCAACTGAATGCTGTGAGGATGAGTGCAAGGATGAGCACATGGTGGAGGATGGAGAAGGAGATTGTTTTCCCCATTTCGCTGAAGAGTTTTCAGCTCATGCAGCTGCAGATGTTCTAGGGCACAATATGACCCCTTTTGAATGAATGAGGCTATTCCAGGATGGCTCTGGAGGAGGCACATATGCACCATTTGCAGATCGTGATGAATGGGATCTTGCACAGTGGTTTATCAAGAACGTTAACCAGCAAGCTACAGAAAAGTTTCTGAAGCTACCAATAGTCAGTGTTTGTTCATTCTGGTTATTTTCTGGTTTGTTGACATATCTTGGTCAAGACAAAGAGTCAAACTCAGCCATCCTACCATAGCAATTACACATTCTTGAAACTTGTGGATAAGCTACCCACAGGGCCAGAGTGGTCCTGCAGACTTGTTCAGGTTCATGGAGATGTTGGACCAATTAATAACAATTCACTAGAGGGCAACTGCAAGGAGCTTGAGCTGTGGATGCAAGACCCTGTCACCTGTGTTCAAGAGTTAATAGGCAATCTGGCATTCAATAGAAGCATGGCATACACACCAGAAAAGGTCTATGCAGACCATGAGAGGCAGACTCACCATTATAACGAGATATGGACTGGTGATTGGTGGTAGCTTGGCCAGTATATTTGACAATTGGGAATCTATCAAAAGATGTTCAACATGAGCCCTCATGCCATGCCATTGTTTTGCTGGACTACCTACCAGTCTCAAAGCTGGCCTCATTCAAGAACAACTCTGTCACAGGTTACTGATTATTCCACTACTGCATGAAACTTCTTGTTCAGCCTCTTGTGGCTGCTGGTTGTAATGGCATCAAAATGGTCTGTGCCTATGGCTGCATCCGATGTATCTTCCTGATTCTGGCTGCATTTATTGGTGACCACTCTGAGCAGTGTTTGGTGGCATGTTGCACTGAAAATCGGTGCCCCAAGTACATTGTGCCACCTGATTAACAAGGCACAAATTTTCAGTTTCCACTCTGCAACCACACACAAACAAAGTAAATCCTTCATGCACAGGCCACCAATCAATACCCACCTGATTTCATTGCTGAGGGCTTGCATCCAGTCTTCTCACCCTTTTGGGCTGAACTGCCCCACACCAACATTTTCATTTGTATCACCTCCAACATCCTCCACCAGCTACATACATCAAGGGATCATCAAGGACCACCTCAAAAAGTGGTGCAGCACACTTGCAGGGACAACTCACCTTGATGCACATTTTCAGGCAATGCCCATCTTTTCAGGGCTTCAACACTTCAAGAATGGGATCTCAACTGTCAGGCAATAGACAGCCACAGACCACAAGCAGCTAGAATGTGTGTTCACTGGCACCCTTGTGGATGCAATTGCAGAACAACATGTCCTGTAAGCCTTCTGTTCCCTCATCAACTTTGTCTACCTTGCTCAGTACCACTCACATACAGATGACACACTTATGGCTTTACAGCATGCCCTTGATGACTTCCATCACTTGAAGGACATATTCATCAAACTCAGATGCTGGGATCAGTTCAATATCCCCAAGCTCCATTCACTTGTTCACTATACTAACACTATTTGTAATCTAGGCAGCCTTGATGGATTGAATACCAAGACCTCCAAATGACTCCACATTGACTTCACTAAGAAAGCTTATGTGGCAACCAGTAGAAAAGACTACACAGTTCAGATGACTAGATGGCTCCAATGGCAAGAGGTGGACATCTGGTTCAGCTGTTACCTGGTGTGGTGTCGTAAAACTGGTTGCACTGATGTGGAGTCCTCTCTTTCCAGTGATTCAGAGCATAATAGGCAGGATCTCAAGTGTCACCCAGTGATCACACTCTCTTCCTTCCAACACTACCAGATCTCTCAGCAGCTGCAATTTCCCAAGAAAACCATCCCATATTTAGAGCAGCAGCATGGGGTGGTATAAAGTGAATAATAAGTATGGGGGTGCAAGGAGATAGGCATCCCAAGGGGTTCTATGGTCAGGTTGTCAGTATGAAGGGTTAGTGTGTGACCAACCACAATGCGTCACTGACAAATATTACTAAAAAAAGGAAACAGTGTGAGATAAAATGTGCAGGAAAGGAATTCCAGTCAAGGACAAGAACCGGATACAAGAAATGAGGCCTAGGACAAGAGCTGAATATGATAGGAATGGCCTAGGATAAGGGCCAGACTGAGACAAGTGAGACTATGATGATGGGTGCAAAAAGATAGATTTCTGGATTTGAATACAAGGATTTTATAGTCCAAGGAATGCCTTAGAC
>JBBPNR010000489.1:0-22806 GCA_038091015.1 Boletus vermiculosoides
TTGGGTAAATTACGATAATCTTATGCTAAGCTCTGACAGAGACTCGGCGCGTGCCACTGAGGTTTGTACTAAGGCTGGCCAGGCGGCTGTCCAGCTTTCAGATATTCCATACACAAATCATTGGATCTTTACGGATGCATATTTAAAGGAAAAAAACCGATGCTTTTCACCAACTTGGAAACCCCGCCTACTTCGAAGTTCGGCCTCGGTCTGCTGGCAAGCCATGCTACCTATCATTCGCAGAACAGGCGAAGCATCAGATCTAGATGTCCCTGACACACATTACAATCAGTCATGACGCACACGGTGGGACCATCATCATCATCATGAGAAATATATATCACTGTCGGTGGGGATTTGATAGGAAAGAGACCCACGAGCGCCCATTAGTGTTGCTCTCTAGCAGAACGAACGAATCGCGCATTGCTCAAGATCATTCGAGACAATTTCAACACCCAATATACGGCACAAACAGCTTCTCTCGCTGGATTTCGTGACGCTGTCTTAGTGCATGGTGGTACCGAGGTGGACTCCACTTTGCTCCAGGATTTCCGGTCCCATGTCCCACTTTCGAACTACGACTCGTACGAGCCATTCGTGAACAAATTCAACGTACAGCCGTGCAAGGAAGAGGAGGTCGAGAATCTTCTTTCCCCCGGACTTCCGGACTTTTTCGCAGTTTCTAGCGCTACATCTGGGACGACCCCAAAGATTCTCCCGAAATACAATCACCATGCAAGATTAAAGCTCCCGCCTCGCGGCTTGTTCGATCCAAATAGCAAAGATCCGCTCGCTGCCGTGGTGTGTACACGGTATAGGGACGTCAAGGAGGTAGAACGTGCTCCTGGTGAAGTCGTTCAAAGGATACCTGTCTGCATCGTAACGGGGGGATCAATTCGTCGAACTCTTGGATGGTATACTGACGATGAAAACCGGATGTCTCTTACCAGTACGTTTTTTCATCCTATCCTAGATGACACATACTAACGTCTTGCACGTTCTAGTCTCAGGCTATGCCGTACCGTGGGCAGCGACCGTTATTGGACATCTTCCTTCCTTCCTGATAATTCACGGTCTCTTTTTTCTCGCACGTCGAGATCTGAGCCGTTTCTTCATACCATTCCCGACGGTGTTCGTTGATCTCGTTCGTCGCATTGACGAGCAGTGGGATGTACTCGTATCCTGCATCAGGGATGGCACACTGCCTGATTTAGAAGGTATCGATCACGTTCGAGAGTACCTGCAGGCAAGTCGGTGGTAAATGAATGAGAATGTCATTACTGAAGCGCTACTCAGGCACAGTTCCATGCCAATCCTGAGCGCGCAGCAGAACTGCTTGAAATTGGGCCTCCGTTCTCCTTTGAAGGATGGTTCCTCCGTGTTTGGCCAAAGGCGAATGAACTTAGGACGGTATGTAGTGGCCAATTTGCTACTGTGGTTCCGAAGGTGTGTGGTTATGCGCTCTCTCATGATTGTCATATATTGAAACAACTCATCCAGGTGAGGTCCATTGTGGGACCAAATGTCTCCATCCATGGTTTCGTATATGGTGCATCGGAGACCATGATCGGGCTTCCGCACAATACAAACAAACTAGATGAATTCGTTCTTCACAGTGACGACATTGTTGAGTTCTTGGATGTCTCCCAAGATGAAACCCATGAAAACCTCTGCCAAGCAGTCAGTGTCTGACTTTCCACCTTGAATCTTTCGATGGCTCCCTAATTGTAGCTGTGACGCAGTGGGAAGTAGAAGTTGGCAAGCAGTACGAGCCGGTCTTGACGACTAGAGATGGCTTGTGGCGATATCGACTGGGCGATGTCCTCTTAATCATTGGGTTTGACACCAATCGTAACTCCCCAGTATTCCAGTACTTGGGCAGGAGATCGTCAGTATATCGTTATTTGTACGCGCCGAGCATGGCCTCTGATGATTGGTTTGGGACAGATTGATTATTCGCCTCCCATATGCGCAAATCACGGATGATCAGCTCCTAGCAGCTATTCAGGCCTTTAGCTCGGAAGATGCAATTCAAGTGCAAGAATTTACGACTGTGTTTGATGACCGCGTGTTACCGCCCACTGTGGGCTTCTTCGTCGAGCTCTCGGGACCCCTCGGTGCGTGACGCGACGCGCTCATATGCGCTTGCTCGTAAGCATGATGGATGAGCGATCACTTACCAATCCGATTACACGATAGGGTTGAACGTACACCTGGCACCGCAAAGATTATTCGATGCCCTCGTTGCCACAAACACCGAGCATCAGCATGCACTCGAGCACGGGCACACACGCCTGCCGACGATCCGCATTGTGAAGGCGGGCACGTTCGCGGAATATCGTCAGTGGAAGGGCGAGATTATCAATGTCGCTTCCGGACAGATCAAAGTACCCCTGGTGTTAGTCAATCCGACCGTGCAAGAATGGATCTTGGAAAGAGTTGTTCGGGAGCTCTGAGGTTGATGACTCCTGGAGACAACAGGGATCGAAGAAGATCGTATAGCAATAGATTGTAGTTGCGTCTGTGATGGGCGTTCCGTACGACGACTAGCATACAGTATTTAAATTCAAATGGCAGTTGTCCACAACGAGTCTTGCAATTGCCGCACTGGCTTCTTCCTCGTCGGCGATGTCGTTCCCCGGAATTATACTAAGAAACGACTCGATCGGAAGTGGAAGGGATGCGACGGGCTTGCGTAATTCCATCTGATATAGGGCACTGGCCGGGGATTTGGGAGGGTGAATTACGGTAACTTTAACTAATCCACCAGTGGCTGCTGATTAATTAATCAGCGCTAGTTGTGGTCCGTGGAGCCAACCCCTTGGCTGGGTGGATTTTGGTGGATTTGGCACGGATAACCACCCGGCGCTCTCTACAGCTTGTACTATTCTACGATAAACTGCTTACGATGGAACTCCCCTGGCCTTATCAGGGTATCTAGCATTGAGGTGACCTAAGTTCCGCAGTGGGCCAGACTCGATCACTTGTGTTTGGCAACAAGAGCGGCCTACTGGCACGCTCTAACCCATCATCACCGCGGTATGGGAATACACTCAACTCATGTTCAATTAAACATGGTTGGATCTTTATCGCGAGCCATTAAGCCGAGAGAGTCTGGGTTTCGACGTGCATGAGTCTGTAAGGAATACTTACCAAATGACGACAACTTGAAACAAGCGAGGTTTTCTTGTTGCGCACTCCATATTATACTTGCCTTCACTCAAACTCGCGATGGAAGGAAGCCCCGAGCACATATTCTGGAAAGAGTTTGGGAACAATCTGAAAGTACGACACAGGAAGCTGCGCTTGATCAATGAAGCCCGCAGTATGCCAATGGTCGCTATGGACAACGCAAAGCTGACCAATTAAACCATCCAGTCCAACGGACGGAACTAACTAATAGGTCTGCGTGGGCTGGCGGAGCATGCATTATAGGGCTTGGGTATGTCATACTACACAGCACCTTGAGTGATTATTAAGATATGTGGTAACCGCTAGTGCGGTCTGGCAAGATGTCAGTATGAATCGTTAATCAAAGCAGAAACATGTCCTCGGATTCCGAGTCAAGTTTTTCCGAAGTAATCCAGTGCTTCCTTGGGTTTTTGTGGCCTCGTATCCGTGGAGGAATGACTTGGAAGAGATAAGGTGCCATTATGGCCACTTACAAACCACAATGACTCGGGGTGGGACGCAGCACGGCGGGCGGTACTAGAGCTCAGGTAGTAAATCTGATTCCCGAGTCCGAGTCGGGTTCCACGGCCTTTCCGCTTCGATTAGCTAACACGTCCTTTTTTGGAGAGTGTAGTGGTTTCACAAGGGTGACACGAAAATGCCAGCATCAGAGTCAGCGGTCAAATAAAGCCGATGCCGGGCTCGAAATGCAGCGCCCTGAGCGCCTCCCTTGTCTCACCCCGCTCTACTGGGTTTTGTTGGCTGCCCCGCTCTCTGTAAGTCCACTGTCTTATTCCGCACTATAAAAGGCCCATGACACGGTTGATTCCTCCGCCCTATGATTCCATCATGCCAGGGTGTCCTATCTTTTCGTGCTTTCCCCGCTATAAAGCGTATACACAGATCAATACGACGATGTGGGATATGCGGGGCAATCATGCTGCTCAAGAACCGACGTCTTCGCATCCACGATTCCCGGCGCCGTTCAAGTACGTTCATCGGAACTGGAATTCGAAGATACATCCTAACCATTGCGAAATAGCTCTCGCGTTCCACCACAGATGAGGTGAGTGCGTATTATGTTATTCTCGTCTGCTTGATTCCAATTGTGTTGCATTGACAGGCAAGCAGCGCCGACATACACAGCGCCGTTCATCCCTCTCGGCTTACCCAGTGCGCCTCCACCAAGGAGGCCTGCTCCAAAGTGATTCACTCCTTTCTTACTGTAGAAATACATCGCTGAACGCTGTATCTCGCAGCACCCAGTAAGTGGGACCTTCGGCTGAAAGCGGGGTGATCTTCATTTCCCGTTTTTCAGTACGTCCTACCATACTTTCCCGCGTTCTACTATCGTTCCGAAAGTTATCACGGGGACATCTCTTCCCCGCGGCGCCCCCGGACCACCACCCCGAATGGCAACCCCGCAACCCATTCCAGTTCACGCTCCATCGCATCATCATTCGAGCCGCCACCATCATTCCCACAAGAGCACGAGACACCATTCACATAGTGTATCAGCGGCAACATCTCGTCATGTTCACTACGCAGATGAAATACCTCAACCTCGGTCACGACAGATATCCGCCCAGAGTTCGCGTGTGCCCAGTCTAGTTCAAGCAGTTCCCGTCGCTACAACTTCTCGCCATTTGTACCCGAGTGTTTCTCAGAAGCCAACACAGGGACATCGCCGCCGAGCACACTCTACTGGAACTGCTACCGCACCTATGGTCGCCAATTTCACACCATCCCACTCGCAGCAACAAGTTCGTGCAACAAGTGGACATAAGTACTCGAGGTGTACGGGACGGAAGAAGGCACTGTGTGTGAGTGAATAATGTTGTTGATGAAAAACATACCGGGACGATCGTTCAATTGGGTTGATATCCAGATTGGCATTAACTACATAGGTCAGAAGCGTGAGCTTCGCGGGTGCATCAATGATATCAAGAATGTCAAGCGCTTCCTTACCCGTAAGTTCTTGGTCGTCACAATTCAATGCTGCGTTGATCCATCGCTCCCTTAGGTCAATGGGGTTTCAAAGAAGGGGATATTGTCATGTTAATGGATCAGACTACAAACCCTCGACAAATGCCTACGAGGAAGAATATGATCGACGCTGTGAGATGGCTTGTAAAGGACGCCAAACCTCACGATTCACTGTTCTTCCATTGTAAGGATAATTACCATCGTGATTATTCGTGGCTGCAATCTGTTCTTCATCTAGATTCAGGCCACGGAGGCCAAATACCCGATACCCATGGTGACAAGACGGATGGATTTGACGAGGGTGGGCTAATATTTCTCCTGTTATGAAGGTTATCAGTTGAAGTGCGTCATTTTAGTGATATACCCAGTGGATTACAAGACAGCGGGGGTTATTATAGACGACGTGAGTCGGGTTGTCTTAAGATCATGCGTACGATAATGACAGATGGACAGGAGCTGCACAAACTTATGGTCTGCCAGATTTTTTTGACCGGCAGGGTTCGCCCATTGATTTCATGTAACAAAGGTGAAGCCACTTCCGCCCGGATGCCGCCTAACGGTGAGATTCTACGCATTTTCCGGGATCAGTATCGTCATTAAATGATCCCAATGTAGGCTGTTTTTGATGTATGATTCATTTCCTAATGGTGATTGCCTTCGTGCTCACAAGCTATCAGTCATGCCATTCTGGGACAACGCTTGGTGTGTACACTCACATTGCCTGCGAACCCGTGATTGATCATCTTCATGATCTAGATTTACCGTTTATGGTGTGTCAGGAATATCGTTTTGTGTTGAAAATGTACGACCTTCGTTTTGACAGTACCACCACGATGGGCGATTGAAGGAAAATCATATCGCTGAGCGTACACGGTCGCAGAGAATGAGTTCGGCAGACGTCATATCATTTGCAGCATGTAGGGACGATCAGACGAGCGCCGACACTGTCCAGGGAGGGGTAGCCGTTGGCGCGATGAGTTATGTGAGTGGATCTCAATTCGCTAGTCCGCGAGTGTCCCAGATCTAAATTGATATCGATATCAGGCTTTCTTGACGTCATTGGGTAAGTATTGTGCGCGCACAAGAAACCGATTCTTACCACTACGTCACAGCCCGGAAACCAGTGCAGAGTTATTTGGAGTTATTGTTATCTATTCGTGATATTGTGCAGCCACATTTTCAGCAGAAAGCGCAGCTGTCGAGTGGACATTACATTGTGCGTATTTCCATGGATGCGTCTGCGGTCTGGGGGTGACGGTAACTTTTATAGGATACCAACCTTCGATTTATTCTCTAAATAATCGTGAATGGACTTGGGGAGTACTTATTTATGAAATTATTCTTGGCCTCTAATGTTTAACCCGCTCATTTATTAATCCGTGATCTATCCACGTACACACTCGTTTGATTGGGACAATGTACAAGCCATGTTGTAATTCCGTAGTACAAGCAAGACATTTATAGTAATACAAGCGCTGTAGAGTGGTCCCGTGCTGTGATTTTGAGACGCGTTTTGTTTACGCGTTGTTTGCACTTGCGCCTACAAGCACAAACAAGTTCAAGTTCATCCTCGATCCGCCGACTCCGCTGTTTCTCCTCCCCGCGCCGTCGCAGCCAACGACGTCTAGAAGAACAAGTGCTTGCCATCGTCGACCACGTCGTTGCCGCCATCGCAAGCCTTGTCGTTCACGACCGTAAGTTATTTGCTTCGTCGCACCAGGTCAGTCACCGGTGTTCGACTGTGTGTTAGCTCAGTTACTTACGGACAGAAATCACAGAGACTCCAATTTCGATCTGCTAACACAAAGAATTAACGAGTTATTCCAGCTCACGATTCGCTTTCGATATACAACACGCTAACTTCGCGCTTGCCAACGCTCGCGATCTAACAAGGTCTATTCGACTCAACAGTCGAACGCACTCAAGATAACGAACGACACCTGAATCTAACGACAACACATATTTCACGTTCCCGCATCTAAATCGTCTAATTGCTTTTGAATTTCGAAAACTGCATTGTTCCATAACGAATTGACGCTCGACACGGTCCTACGATTACCGCGGCACATAACGACCTTTTTTTTATATTGACTAATGTCCTTGCAACTGCTTTCACGACCAACGACGGATAATGTTCGCTCGCGGCCCCCATCCCCATTCGCTACACCTACATCCAAACCACAGATTCCGACCATCTGCTTGACAACTGCTACTCCTTGCGACACCAACTCAACAGATAATGTTACCCAAGTCGCGCCGTGGATGGCTTCCGAGTCATCGCCTGTTCCGATCGCACCAAAGCCAGCGGCCAATGGGGAGACATCACGGAAGCGTCTCGTTCCCAAGAAGTCCAAGCTCAGTCTTCTTGGGTCGTCATCCTCGTCGGCGAAAGCGCGCGAGCAAGATTTTTCTGATGTAGTCAGACGCGTCGGAGGCTCGTCGGTCGAGAATGGAAGCAACGGATTTGAAATTTATGTCGATCCCACCAACGACCCCGACATTGGCGAAATCTTGATGGTGAAGAAGAAGAAGTCGCGATTGGGGTTGGATGGGATGCAATGGGGAAAGTTGGGAGAAGTGACGAATGTTCCGTCTGCTACGAAACCCAAGGAAAAAGGAGGGAAGAAGGAGAGCTTGTTGAAGGTGAAGGCGGATGAGAATCAGAAGTGGTGGAGTATTGGGCGCGGAAGGAAGGACTCCAAGGAGAAGGAGAAGACGAAAGATAAGGATCGCGCGAAGTGTGAGTCGCTTGGATTGGATTCATTGAGTTGTCGTATTAAGCGATTTCCTTAGCTCCTCAGCCAACTGACGAACCTGCGGATATGCACACACGATTCAATTCGCTAGACTCGGGGGTTCTGCTCGCGAATCCGGTTTACGCAGAGCATCCCAAGTCTCCAGTGGAGCCCTTGCGTGTCCCCACACCGCCTTCAGCAACGCTTGCGCCGTCTGGTACTGCAGCAGCGGGGAGCGGTAAGGGTTCAGTTGCCATCAGGGCTATGCGCTCTGTCCGTTCTCTTGCCCGTATTGGCAGCTGGGCTCAACTCAAGAACATGCCTAATCCCGACGCAACTGCCACTGCTGCGGCACCGGTTAAAGACAAGGAGTCCGACGGGAAGAAAAAGAAGAAAAAGAAGGACAAGGAAAAAGAAAAGGAAAAAGCAAAGGACAAGGCAAAAGAGACGATTCGCTACTCGGGCAGCAGCTTCGAAGCGGGCGCGTTGAGCGCGAGCCCCGCTGCCTCCAAGAATGTGGCTAAGTCGCTCGGGAAGAAGAAGGCGAGCATCTTGGGGCTTGGCCTGCCTTCGACGATGCGGCTACCTTCTGCTCGCAGTGGATCGACGGCATCGTCAGTTGTCGCGGCCAACACGGTCAATCATCGTTCGTCACTGGACTCTGCGAGTTTGTTGGGAGGTGGGATTCTTGCACGGGGACGGTCCGGTTCGACAATGTCTACCGCCTCTTCCCTTCGCCCGATGTCAGCCAAGTCTCGTGTTTCTCGCGAGTCATCGGGCAGTTCAGGAGCCGCCTCCGTGAGATGGGATGAAGTGGGGTTAGAGACGGTCAAGGAAATCCGCCGGAAAGACAAGGAGACGAGGAGCAAGGAAAAGGAGGAGAGTAAGGAGAAGAAGAAGCTCAAGAAATCCAAGAGTAGGAAGGATTCTACCCGGAAGTCGTCGGACGATCGAAAGAGGACCCCCCTTGCGGCGATATTCCCAGGGATTGTGTCGGAGCGCGAGGGCGAACAGCCACCGGTAACAGCCATCGCTACAATCGAAGGAGCGACTGTGGACGAACATGAGCCTCGACAATATGGAGCTGCAGCGGGGGATTCGCCGATGGAGACACCCGTGAAGCGTGTGCGTCCTCGACCCGTATCGGAGCAACCTCTTGCCCGGGGTCGACCCAAGCCACTTCACGAAGGTGATGATGGTGAGATCTTGTGTTGGCACCACCCGAACTGTAACTAATCTCATCCCAGATAATGCGGTTATGTCACTCTTGGACGCAGCGACCAATGACCTGGCTCAGTTGATCAACAGACTTGACCTCGAGGCAACTCCGGGCAGTGTCGAGATGACGCCGATGAGCCAGCGTTCTCAGTTCTTACCAGAGCCGTGCGCGAATCCGCCGCCCAACACTGGATTGACGGCAGAGAGCCCAGTCAAAGGTTTACGACGCGCGAATTCATCCATGACTTCTCTCAGGCCTTACGCGCAATCGTGCTCGAAGAGCATTGGTGTGCAGCTCGGTCAGAACATCGCTCCGTGGTCCACATTAAATGCGGGTATTTCTCCATCGAAGCCTTCCCCCAATACGATCAGGGTCAATTCTCAGGACAACATGGCGACTGTCCGGACCCACAAGCGAACACTGACGCCTGCGCCGGCCGCAGATCCATCGCCCGTCTTCAAAGCACTTCGTCCAGCGACTACTCGTCTCCCTATGTCGAAAACGGTGGTGGGCGCTTTCACAGACAGCTCGCCATTCGTCGTCAACGCGATCGACCGCTCCCCATCAGCTCTGACGTTCGGCTCGGGTCATTCCAAATCAGAGTCTCGAGGAAGCCTCCGTGCCTCGCCAGTGTTCAAGAAGGCTCAAGGCCACGCTCGCAAGGGATCCTCTTTGATCCCTCACGCGGCTCTTGATAGCCACAGCCTCCCTATCCTTCCCGAGGTTCGTCGCAGCCTTGGGCTTGCTGGTACCATGGGTGGTTCCGTGGGCAGTATTGCCGAGCAGGACCACGATGGGAGTGATCCAGACTCTGACATCCCTGACGAGCTGCAGGTCATCTTGTCGAATTCAGATCAAGAGGGAGAGGATACTATTTCATTTGATTGCAAGCCAGCGCACCCGCCACCTGCTTCTCCGGGTTTGCCTCCAGAAATTCCTTTACCGGCACTCGACAGCCCATCTCCGAAGAGCTCGCTAGCTGAGATTCCTGTCTCCCGAGCGACCGTGATTATTGAGGATGACCACCACGCTGATGTTGAGGAAGCTGGGACGTTATCTGAGGATGACACCAAGAGGTCCTTCGACTTCACCGGCGAACTGCAAAAGCTCAACGAATCTGGTGCATCCGATCGTCGCAGCTTCATCGAGCAGCTCGAGAATGCGTTCCGTACGCCTGCCAAGGTTGATCTCCGCTATGACTTCGATGACCTACCCCCCATTCCTACACTCAATACGCTGCAGGACGAGTTGTCTCGGGCGGGCGAGAGCTCGTTCAATCTCCCGATTGACTACGAATCTCGTGAACTCTCGCCGAGAGGTTTCCCAATCGATGTCAACGCAGAGCCATCCTTACTCCCCGGATCGGATAGTTTTGCTACAACTGCGTCGGAAGAGGAGGTCTTCAATATCATCGCGCCTGAGGTCCTACGAAATGCCCCGTCCGTTATGTCTCGACCTTCGGACGGGCAGCTCAATCGCGACTTCAAGTTTGGTGGAAAGAACTCATCATCGAGTCAGAAAGATACTCCGCCACTCACGCTCTCAGATATCTTTCCACCCCCCGAGATTGCGAGATCCCTCTCTATGGCGTCCTTTGCTGGTGATGAGAGTGCGCTAATGAAATCGATTCTCGCACACGCTATCGAGATCGAGTCCCCACCCGAGCGCCCTCGGTTCGATTCAGACGCCAGCTCTCAGCGCGTGGCGCGCAATGCCGCTCGGAATTCCTACGTTGTCGCTGGTCACCAGCGCAGCGCTTCCGCGCTGAGTTTCGCAGGATTTGATTCGTTTGCGGAGGTGCGACGAGCTTTCGAATTCAATGACAGTCGCCCCGGGTTCTATCCCCCACCTGGCACAACGTCCGATAGGCGACAACGGAAACATGAATCCTTCTACAGCATCGCGTCGGTCTCGTCCTACGGCAACGTTCTTCATGGCGGTTCCGCAGACCCTTTCGATTATGGTTCAGTCGCTCCCCTGCCAAGCTTGCGAGAGAGACCCTCATCAGACGATTTTTCGTTCACAATGTCGACTTCAGTCGACGATACCTTCTCTTTCCTCCGTCGACAACCACTTCGTCGTAGAGTCGACAGCGATGCTTCAAGCTTCTGCCTCCGCACATCCCTCGTCCACCCCTACAACCGTAGTCACCGACGACACGAGTCCGGCGTGTCTGTCGGGCCTCCCATTAGTCTCTTCAACCGCAATTCCACTTGCCACCGCCGTGGCGACTCGAACACGAGCATGAGCAGCGTTGCGCAGTCATATGCCAACTGTCAACGCTTTTCTTGGACTCGACACCGATCGAATCCTTCGGTCGAATCCGTACTCAGCGACTTCTCGGGAACGCACCCTGCACGACCTGGTCTGGGGGACAAGATGCTCGACTCCGCTCTGGAGCGTGGTACCCCGTTGGCATCTATATCTGCCTCGCCTCCCCCCAGCCTCGCTGGCAGTTTGCGTGGAGAACGAATGCATTCGGAAGAGTACGACAGTCGGACATCGTATGACTCGATTATGGACACTCAGTACGAGTCTCAAAGGACCGATTCCATGTTCGAGAAGACTGGCCGTCGGAACTCTGTTTGCTCGTCGGATTCGACCTTCTTTGAAGAACAGCCAGACAACGCTGCCGCGAAGCCTCCCCGTTATCGTCCTATTTCCAGCCTGAGCATCCCGAGCGTGCATAGCCCGCCTAAGGAAGACGACACGATGATCAGTGTAAGCTTTCATTCTTAGTTTATTATCCTGGTCTGACACACGGCTAGATGTTGGGCGGTGGTCACGTACGGCGCCGTTCTGTGACGTCCATGATCGGCGCTTCGCCGTGCATCCAAGTAGAGCGACGCAAGAATATTCTCGCCAACCCTCCCGAGACGGTCTTTAGCCGTATCAAGAACGCCCACCCGGAGGATCACGAGTCCCCTGAAATCCCGCGCGTTATCGGGACGAAACCGTCGATTGCCTCCACCGTGAACTCATTCAACTTTGGCGACGAACGCATGATTCGTGCAAAGCACGGTCTTCTCGAGCGCCAGAGCCTCGAGAACACGGTGTTGATGGGAGATGGCGAAGATCTCTCAGGACCATGTAAGTATCATGTACGACACATGGGTACGATGCTTATCGTATACTATAGTTCGATCGCCCGTCTTCACTCGTCCCAGCCAGACTACCCGCTCCCGGTCGAGTACATGTACGTCGATTTCAGGGGCGGAAACACCCCCGCTATCCATTTCGGACGGGTATTCTTCGCTCTCGGAGGGATCGTTGTCGAGTATCGATCTGTCACAACTGAATACCTTGCTTTCAAACACTTCGCAGCCGTTATCCACTGCTACCTTTGATCGTGCCCGTCCTTACGCACGTGGCCACGGTCATCGTCGACGTATATCCCAAGCTCGCGCATCACGGACCTCCATCTATGAAACAATCGAGGAGGAACTCACCTCGCCGTTGTCAAATATGAGTTCTTTTGAACACTCGGCCTCGGGCTCCACACCTAATACGGTCAAGCTTGCTGAAACTGCGGCGAAAACAATGGATCCACCTCAAGTTTACATTGTAGATCCTGAAACGTCGTCCGTGGATTCGTATTCGTTCTGGGATGATGAGCAAGGGGTCACGGCGCTCAGAAGGTACTATGCTCTCCGGGACGAAGCCGAGGACGTGGTTACGGAGAGTAAACAAACTTGGCTTGACACCCCGTTTTCGGTTTTCGCGCTTCAATGTGAGTTGTTTGCGTGCGTGTATTTTTTTGGTGTTGACACCTTCGCTAGCGTTCGACCCTCCGCGTAATCCATCAGGAATGCAAGCGATGCTGGAACAGTCGCTGCAAAGCTATGGTCCACTTCCATCTGACCTTCGCCCTCGTCGTATGCGTTCGCGGGTCAATAGTCGACCCTCGCCATACCCTCGAACCATCAAGACGTCGTTCACGTCGTCCCCGAGTGCAGAACATCTTCGGGCGACAGTCATGGCTTCTCTTACCACATCTATCGATAACGCCATGCCTCGTCAGCCCTCGCCGCTTTCCACCGCACTGCAACAAATTACGATTGACCCCAATGTACCGTCGAAGGTGTCTGCAGAGTCAAAGGGATGTGTCATCTCCCCGGACAAGCCTGAACGTATCTTTGGACTCCCACCTCGGTCTCATGCTGGATCGACGGCACGGCGTACCGCGTTGGGATGGTCGAAGAAGAGCACTGGTCGGAACGGTGCTGATAATAAGGAGAACAAGACGACCATTGGTAACATCAGCATTGGAGCCTCGACTGCAGCGAATGTCTCCCAAGGAACACTGATAACGTGAGTGTCATTTCCTGCGCGGCGATGGCGTAGACTGAGATGATTGGATCGGTACAGGCCCTCGGGTGGTTTGCGACTGAATCGACCGAGGCCGAAAGGACGTCCGACGCCGGCGTCGGTGAGGCCCATCCGTGCATGAATGAATGTGCACATCTACTGTTCCTCGACATACTGTTATCTCCCCTACCATTTCTTGTCATCTATGTACCTATGCCTATCGATTCACCTCTTTCCCTATGCCATACTTCCTTTCTTCAGATCAAATGTCAGCAGCCAAGGTGTTTGCGAGATCATTGGGATGAGTCAACTTGTAGTTGGTTACATATCCTTTTGCAATCACATACATCACTGAATCTATCCGTATTGAGTGCTCGAACTTCAAAACGTACGTTGTAAACTGGTTTCATAGCTTAAGTGAGAGCCTATGACACATTTCAACGTGCATAATAACAATGTCCATGATTCCGAGTGCCGTTCTTTTTTTTTCACTCTTATTTACAAAGACTGCGACACCACTTGCAATGTATCTTAATTTCCTTGGCTGTTCCCATTCCCGTTCCCGTTCCCGAAATCATGTGCCTTGTACAACGTTGCGGTATCGAGGACGCTTCCGTTTGCGCTCGCGACGAACTCGTGCGTGAGATGTGTTCGGTTATGGAACGTCAGTCGAGACCAACCATAGGCACTGCGTGCATGAGCAACGTCGTCCGTCAGCACCCATGTACGACCCATCGCAGACGAGGAGATCATGCCAGCGAGGCAAGCAAAAAAAAAAGGAAGGATGCGCAAATAAACTCACGTGTCCCAGGCTTCAACGGAATAGTACGGGGGCGATGTGAGGGTGTCGAGACCGTCATAGTGGCCTGCGGCGCCGTTGACGATGTTCCAGGGTGCGGTTGGGTTGTTTAGTCCTGCGGGATCGACGGAGTCTTGGAAACAACAAGGTCAGTAAGTTCGGATACGTCGTCATACGTGCAAGGTTGGTAGCAAGACTGGGTACGTACAGTTGGCAATTGGAGCGTTCCGTTCGTAAGCCTGTGGATGGCCAAAACATCGTCGGTAAAAACGCAGCGTTACAGCGAAGAAGAAAAAGGGAGAAAAACTCACGTGGACGTGTCCCTGCATGTACAGGTCGACGCCGTACTTGATCATCAACGGCTCGAACGCCTGCTGACAAGTCAAGCAGACCGTCGACGAGGTGTTCTTGGCGGCAATGTACCACGGCCGATGGAGACCGACGATCAGCCAAGGTGTCTTTTCACGGTCGACGGAGGCGAGATCGTTCTCGAACCAATCGTATTGCTGGTTCGGGTATCCAAACGGACCGCTGTTCGCGCCGGCATCGAAGCCCCCCGTTTCGTCTGGTGATTGGAGATCGACGGGGAGGTCAGTTTCGCTGTCGAGAACGATGAAGTGGGCGAGGCCGTAGTCGAAGGAGTACCAGAAATTGCCGAGGCCACCGGATTCGCTGGAGGGCATGTTGAAGTGGTTGACTATGGGATGGGAAACGGGTTCGTTCACGAGGAGAGGGGGAGGGGACGGCTGGACTCACTGTATCCAGTAAAGTTTGATTGGCCTGGAACACAAATGGAGGTGGTATAGGTGATGTTGTGGACGGTATCCGTGGTTCCACTATGAGTTGCACTGGGTCGGATCTTGCGTCGTACGCGCAAGTATGTGAGGCTTACCCGTTATCACAGTTGGCCTGTGGGAATGTACACGGTGAGCATAAGGATGGGGGAGGAGAAGAGAAGAGAAGACTTGCATCGTGGTTTCCTGGAGCAACCATGTAGGCCTTTGCACTAGTGAGGGGCGTCATCTGGTCATAGAACTGCTCGAGCAAGACATTGTAGCCTTCGATGACGCTCGTCATGTTGGGGATAAGGCTGTTGTTGCCAAAGTAGCCTTCCCAGCTCTCCTTGATAAAGTAATCGGCATAGGCGATATCGCCAAAGTGAGCGATGAAATTGTAAGTACTTGACAAGGGATGAGTGAGAAGTGTGGCGGACTAGTTGAAAGAAGGGCATACTCCTTATTCTCGACGAGACTCTGGATTGTGTTGAGATCATGAGGGCCGAGTGGGTTCGCTGCACCTCCGTATGGGCCGACTTTGGTGCTGAGACCGTCAGCTCCCATCAATCCAAGATCGATGACGACTGCCACTGTGAAGGGGGTTTCATCACCCGCTTCAAGAGGAGTGGTGAAGGTGTCGGTGGGTCTGTATGCACACCCGGCACAGTTTCTGCAAGAGGGTGGTGAGAGAGCTGAACGAAAGACAATAATGGAGAAGGAACTGAACTGGTAAGAGGTACGGTACCAGTATTTTGTGTTTGGTTTGAGTCCGGTGAGTTTGACGTGGTTGTCCCATACACGAGAGGTCGGGTAGGTGCTCGAGTTTCCGGTTGCGACGTTGGTGAGGGCGGTGGGGGACTCACCGTACCAGACCTGCGGAGTAGCGAGCTGGTCATAAGTGCTCCAGCTGACGGTCATACCGGTTGGGCCAGCAAAGGCAAGGTGTTGCTGGAGAGGTTCATAAGGGTTGCAGGGAACAGTGCCAGGCACGTGCACGCCCGTAGACTCTGCGAGACACGAGAACCGGGTGGAAGTGTTGGTAAGATCGACATAAAACTGGGCATCGACGCCGACGAAGGCGGCTGCAACTGTGAGGAGGGCTGTGAGCTGTAGCACCATGATGATGGGGTGACTCACGGCTAAACGAGAGATCACTTACTCGGCGTTTTGAAGGCTGAGAAGCGTCGGGGTATAGTAATCACGGTGACCGACGAACGTGCGGCGCTGGTGAGAAACTTCAAGTTGCTCAGAGGCACTCGTCGCCCTCGTGGACAAGACTCGCACGGTACGTTGAAAAAGCTACCAATGAGAGAGCCCACTTGACATTTGAGGGAAATTCCTCAAGACAGACAGCCACGCGATCAGCTGAGCTTCCCGGCGGAGTCCCTGCTGTCAATCAACGGCCCCGTCAGCTGCCACTCTGGGGCACCACCCGCTAGTAGTAACTTCACGCTCTGTTATACTTAGACTCCAGTCCCGCTTGGTATCTTTCAAAGGTAGCGTCTTGCGAATGCTCCGTCCTTGTTCAGCAGTGGAATGGCCCAGCCGCCCAATCGACGAAGACACTCTCATGAACAGCGGGTGTGCCAAGATGTATGTCATATACCACAGGTTCAACTCGCTTGGCAACTCGGACGAGACCTGATGGCAGGGCAAGATATTTCTGGCGCAACCCGCGTGCCACCAAGGTTAGCGTTACTATTTGTGCCTAGAGGCATCAATGATGATCAAATGAAATCGACCCCGCAGCACTTAGTATCCCTCACGAGAATCATTCACAGATAACCATATTGAAGTGGTACATACAAAGGTGGCAAGCGTCATCCATTCTTCAGTGGATCCGCACGACCCCGCTGCAGTCCTAGTGTACTTATCACGCAGTTGCGCACTAAAGTTCTTTCTAGTAAGTGCCGGTGATGGCTAAATGGCCACTTGCGTTCCTGACGAGGCTGGATATTCACGCACAGATGGAATACCTTGACACGCTGGACATGCAAGTGCTACATTACCCTTCTGGTTTTGTTCCAATCTTGGGCTGATAAGCCTGATGATAGCCGGGGGCACTGAAAACCTCAGATCGTACTCCACGATGTCCTCGCGGAACTGCGTCGAGGATCATATTCAATCTACGCAGTTGCGCCCACTCTGCCCAGCTTACTGATGTCATAATGACTGCAAGTATCATGTACACTCGGATGGGAGGTATTTGCAACCATCTTGATTCGGACACGGTGTGAGGGGATATGTCGATTGAATGACTCAGTCTACTATTATCTCATGATGGTATGACATGTCAGCAAGGCTTGAACTCGCATACTTATCAATCGATAGCGATTCGCTGTCGGGTTCATGAATGGCCTGTATGCAGTGGTGGAATGTAGTACGCAAGGGGTGGTGATTTTACCGGAAGCCCTGGGATGTAGTCTGCCTCGAACGCGGTCGGTGTTAGGTGGCCAGTTCCGAATCACCACCGATGGAATGACCGTGAGTGTGTCGCACACCGGACCAGCTACGAGGCTCAATGGGCAGGACACTCTGAAAAGAAAAAACCATCTCTAGATGTCGATCTTTGTTGTTCGTTAAACGCGCCGTTCATTCCACCTGCACCGCAGATTTGAATTGGATGTGATTTCCGCTTCACGGAGTTCCACATATGATCAACACAGCAATCCATGACATCATTGGATATAATCTGTCTCAATCGCCTTGACCGCCATATCTATCAACGGTTCACGACCATCCCATGACATGCAAGAAGAATTCTTGAGGCATCGACCAACCTCTCGGTGTGCATGCTCGTGACGAACATCATACTTGGGTTGCGGGTAAAGGTAAGGGTCTGCTGATATTGAACCATCTTGGTTCGTTGCAGCACTGAGTTCTGATCTAGTGACGAGTTTTTGAGCCCTCAGCTTCACTGAACAAACGTATTGTTCGTCGGTCAGGACCATTCCAGATCTCCAACATTGCGTTTCGATTGGATAAAACACCAGCTCTAGCCAAATGTGCAGAATATGGACGAGGCCCAGTTCTCGAGCGAACGGGGCTTGTCAGCGATGTGGTATAGTAAACAGGTAAGTTACGGCCTCCCCTTGAATGAAGAGCTAGAGCTCGTAGGTAACGACTCGTGAATATCTAAATATGCTTCAAAGGCTGCCCTTGCATCCTGAAGGAGAACCCTCAAAAGTACCAAATCCGACTCGGAGAGTCCGTGATCTCCTGCCATTTCCAAACATGACAACGATGGATCGTTTCCTTGTTCTAGTTGACTGATTACCTTCTCTCTCCAACTTCTCCAGACTCGGGTCATGTTTGGGAGGAGAGCAGAGAGAACTCGGTCGTATTCATTGGCAGAGGCCATGTGACGCACGCCATGGAAGAGCAGGAGAGAGACAAACACCGCCATCGTCACCCTTGTTCCGACGCAGAATTTTCGTAAATTGGGGTCCCCCAATTTAGAAAACAGTAGCTCGGCTTGTAGTCTCTCCTTCTTGAAAGAGGCGAGGCGATAACTATACGCCCAGGATACACAGAGGGAAACGATGAACATGATTTGGCCAAAAAGCGTTCCTTGGGGAATGAGGACAAGCTGTGCTATGCATTCAGCGAGGTAAAGAACCGAGCAAAGGCGGATGGCAACCTGCCAGTGCTGGCTACCTCCCAAATTGAACTTTCCCCCTGTGATCGCTGAGACCGTGCGCTCGTCCCCTCGAACAACAACCACTGTGTCTCCAGAAATAAAAGCGCCGTTTCCGGGCGGAGCCCCCGGAACCGACCGCCGAGACTCGATAGTCAACATTCCAGATCCAATCACCATGCTGGCGAAACCGCTAGTGAAAATCCCGGCCAGAATTACTGAAAACATGTACCAGTCAGAGACGAAGCCGCACAAGAGGCAGGTCGCGACGCTGGTGATTATGGGGATGAGGGCGAGTAGAGTATGACCGATGTGCAGCAATGGAAGGGGACGGTCCAAGCCGATCGTTTTGAGGTCAAGAAGAGTAACATATGTGGGGATAGTTTGCCTCCCGGGGAATCTCGCAACTTTCTTCCCCTCCATCTCCTTGGATCGCTCAACCATAAGATATCCCAGGTGACCCGTCCGTATCTGCACCTCAGAGAACGCAGCAATGAATGTTGGCCCCACCTCACTATCGAGGCCAAGCAATGCGGTGGGGGATATGGTTTTGTAAGGGCGCGTCTGGAACGAACTTGCGAAATCGGCCAGGTGTCTGGCGATGTCAAGACTGCCTGGTGTGTTGTACCAACCTAGCCAGCGTCTGCCTCGATAAAGAGGGATCATCGCCATGACGGATATGACTTCTGTACCGCCTATGAGTCCAATGAATTCGAGGGCATTGAGAGCAAACTTGGAGTCTGCGAGAGGTCTATCGAAGAGGGTCATTGTTCTGTGGAATGTCGAGCATCGTTCTTCGTCTCAGCCTATAAATACCGGGGAGGAATGGAACACGTTTTGGTGTGGTTCTCGGCAGCTTTTGCATCAAGTGACATGTTTCTTGATCCATGAAGATAAGGCATGCCTACGGGCAGTGATCTCTGAAAGGTGATTGACCGCACCGAAACTGTGCGCCGTGCACGTGTCTCGGAATGAAGAAGTGCAGAGAGCGTCACAGCTTCTGCAGTTATCCTGTTGTCAATCATAGCGAGTCAGTCCAACGATCGATGAACGAAAATCGGTACAGACAGTTCGAGTCTATCAAAGAGGGTCATTGCTGTGTGGAATGTCGAGCATCGACGCTCTTCGTCTCAGCCTTTAATTATCGGGAAGGAATGGAACACGTTTTGGCGTGGTTCTCGGCAGCTTTTGAGTGACATGTTTCTTAATCCATGAAGATAAGGCATGCCTACGGGCGGTGATTTTTGAAAGGTGATTGGCTACACTGAGACTGCGCGCGCATGTCTCGAAATGAAGAAGTGCAGTGAGCGCTACCGGCGACGGCTCGCGAGAGTTGAAATTATCGCAGATGATGCCCAGATACTTGCGCTGGTGGAGAAGCATGGCATTAAAGTGACGGGTTTTCCGCTCCTTGGGTTGGGGAAGATGATCATGTGGCCCCGTGTGGGATGAGCGCGTCGAACTCAGCTTTACCCCCGTCCAACTCGAAGTCGTAGTGAGCGGTCTTGTCTACACGTGTTACGGATCGCTACTGGGTCCCCAAAAGAGACCGAAGACGACAGCCTGTCTGCCGCGCTTGGACGACTCGGATGGCATGCCAGAGCGGATCCGAGAAGAACAATGGCCCCACTACCCTTGGACAAACGCATGCAGAAAGTGAGTCATCTGGCCCAGTTTGTCAAATTGTTTGGATTCTCGTACCGCACAGTGATTTTAATGATTCATGAGCATTGAATATTGAAATATCAGTGAGGCATCTGCATGTTGGATCACTGGTAGTACACCAACTTCGTTCTCCGAAATTGGTAAATTGGTAAGCAAACGTCTGGCTTTCCATATAAATCTATTCCGACATCTATATCAGGTAAATCAAAAGTGCGTCTACCATCCTTGTGCTTCTCATACAACCTAGCGCGAGAGATTCATGTTGACGTTGCGACGTGGCAGAACCGGCTCCCTTGTACGTGTCCAAACGCACCACGCTATTGGGTCCGGTCCAGGCGTTAAAGCCGTCTGGGTCGACCCTGTCCCTCATCTCATCACTGGCACTATCCTTGTCCTCGCCCGCGCCGCTAACGTCACCTGTACTCGTATCCCCGGCTACTGGATCGACTGCGACACCACCCTTCCCGCTGGTGCTCCACCCCAACCTGGCGACAAAGTTCTCTACCGTCTCCATGGTGGCAGCTACATCCAACTCTCTGCCCACCCAGCTGACCCAACCGCCAACATCGCACGGGGAATCTTGGCCCGCTCCCCCCGCATCACGCGGACGTTTGCAATCGAGTACCGGTCGTCGAGCGCGGCACCGTACGACGATGCTAATGCATTCCCGGCAGCATTGTTGGATGCGTTGGCCGGGTACGTTTATCTCGTGGAACGGGTTGGGTTTCGCCCCGACGATGTGATCGTGCAAGGGGATTCTGCAGGTGGAAATCTCGCGTTGGCGATGATACGGTATTTAAGAGACTAAGGTTGCCGCGGATGCCAAGTGGTTTACTCCTTCTCTCGCCTTGGGTGAACTTGGGTACATCACACGATGGGCCGTTGAGTTCCATTCCAAGCCCGTTCTCGGTGGATTACATAGGTACTGCGGGGCCCGATCGGACACGCGCGGTGAGCTACGGGAAGATGGCGTTTCTGGGCCCATTCGGACTCGGGTTCGCGGAAAAGAATGCGTGGGTGAGTCCAGCATCGCTGCACGCATGTGTCAACGCACGGTTCAGTGGGTTCCCGAGGACGCTGGTGTGTGCGAGTGGCGCGGAGCCGTTGCTGGATTCGGTTCGGACATTGTGGTGGAAGATGGCAAGAGATATGGAGGAGGGAGAGGGCAAGGGACAGGTGGCTTATTACGAGGCCAAGGATGCGCTCCATGATCACCTGCTGTTTGCGTGGCACGAGCCCGAGGTGGGTGAAACATTGACGAGGATCGCATCATGGATCGACAACGAGGTATAGTGACTGTCAGGGACCAATTGTACGTTTTATTCCGCGCAGTGTGCAGAAATCAAACTCCAACGCCTACAATCAAATAGTTCATTCATGCGCTCGGACCGGGGATCCTGTTGTAAAAGATAAGAATAATTCATCAAGTGAAAATTCAGTTGCCTTGGCTCGTCGATCGCATTCGTGCGCTAACATTCAGCTGTCGTTCTACGACATAATGTCACCTCTTCTCAAGCGTTACAAGTTCTTTTATGTTCTCGTATCGCAGTCAGAGTGCTGTCACCTGTACCGAGCCTCAACAAACCGATCTGTAACATCTTCATAACTCGATTGCTCTAGAAGGGGAGTCTACCAATGACTGACCAGCGAACAGAGCATGCCAAAAGTATTTCACCAGGATATACTGTGTCGCACCTAAGTAGTAGCAGCAGATCTTTGTGTTCATTTGGCGGCCATCGCAGGCGATCTTCACCTCAGTGGCGGAACAGTCATGTGCATTTACCGATGAAACAGTGAAATGGTTTCTCTCTTGACCCAAAATACAGGACTCGCGACCAGAATGCAGCAGTACAACGTATCCCTTGTTCTCCCTATACCACTTCGAGTCCTTTCATTCAGGCCTCCGTCAAGAACTTCCCAACGATCTCGAAGTAACGATCAGGTTCCTCGAAAAAGGCCATATGACTACTTCTTGCGAACGTCACCCAGCGCACTTTCGGGATCTTCGTAAAGAACGGCTCTACACACACATCTTGCGCTTCGTCATCCACACCGTGCGTCAGAAGAGTCGAGCAGTCGATGGTGTGAATTTGGTCTAAGCAAGACCAAACATTTAATGTTCCGGAGACGGTGAACTCTGACGGACCCCACCTATATCACAATGTCAGCGTGCTACGGAAGGAGTAGACGCAGGGAAGTACTCACATCGTCGAATAAACAGTGGGGTCGGCTTGCATAGCAGCAAAAGAGGCACCTAGCTCTTCCGGCCACGGAGTGAGCTGACAAACGTGTTTTGCGTAGAAGATGTTCATCCCCTCTTGATACTCTGGGTCGTCCGTCGTTCCCTGCTTCTCATGCTTTTCCAACGTCTCTCTCAGCTCCATTGGCAACTTCTGCATCAGTTGACGAGTGCTCTCCACCCACAGAGGCATGGATGGCGCAGTACTCGCAAGGACTAAGTGTCGTAGTCCAGCTGGGTGCCTGTGGCTGACATAGTGCGCCGCCAGCAT
>JBBPNR010000490.1:0-22803 GCA_038091015.1 Boletus vermiculosoides
AGCGAATGACACCAGACGTGCCGCTCCCGCCCATGGTGAGGGTGCGCGTGTCGTTGGCCTCGGACCAGGTGCCACCGTTGGCATAGTTGAAGACAGTCTGCTCAACGACGCAGAAGTACCCGCGGTCAGGGTTTCTCTGATAGACACGGCAACAAATGCTGTAAGACATGATGATGCCTGACCAAAGTAGGTTTCAGTACGCGGCGGTGTAAAGAGCAAAGAAGAGACAGACTTGTTTGGCTGGTGGTTTGTTGTGAGATTTTATTCGAGGCGGATGATGTTCGAGGACAGCCAGGGGGGCTTATATACCGTTGCGGCAGTTGGAATGGGGTTTCCCGACCATCATCCAATCTTCCTTACTTTGCGCCATCGCCGATCGCTGGTGGAGCTCAGATTTGGGGCTGTCATCTGACGTTCATGTCCGTTGCTCCATGCTTCTCTCCGGGTCACTACACCTTGGTAACATAACCAGATTCGTGACAGTGGATCTTTTCAGAGTTATTTTGCGCGCCCCGCAGTACTGACTTGTCTTACGCCTTCTCCCAGCAGGATCTTGGGGTTGTAGTTTGGTCTTCATATCCGTTACTTCATACCGCCGACGGCCATTTTAGCTGCCATTGTAATTCGGTTCCTGGCAACTCCGATGGGGTAGGGAGGAATGGGGTGATCAATATCTTAATATCAGGAACTTTACGCTCGTCTCACCGAGGTAGCCGTCAAGAGATACCCATCGTCGAGGGTAACTCCTGCTGTAAAGAATTCCCGTAAAGGGACAGCCACGCCAGAGGAACTCAACGAGTCATATGAGTCCAGGTGGAGATTAGGAAAAAGACATTGTCTTGAAAGGTCTACTTTAGCTTTGTTAATGATCTCAGAGTGAGTGTTCCCCGTTCCGTTTATTGTTCCTTGTTGACCTGTGTCCTCCAGTGTTGTACTCGGCCAAGCTCCGAAACCACCGGGGCAATGTGATTGATTGACCACTGACGTCTAACGCCAGTTGGTGAGGCTTTCTAGATCCACTTTGAAGAACCCATCATTCGCGCGTGTGAGCAGCGAGCACTCTGCTTCTCTCCAGAACGCTCTCGAATCCTGGGTGAATTACAAATGAGTTGTTTGGTCTGAAAGGTAAGGCGCAATTTCTGACTTGTTCGAAGGCGCAAGTCTCTGTATGTGTGCCTGCCTTCTTCGATGCCCAGAAAATTTTCGAGCTCCTTCGGGTAGGATAATTATAGCGCGAATGTCGACATTATCCATCGGTAGTGTTTGGAACACACAGCAACTAGCCCAGGAGCCCAGTACTTGGGTACATAGGACGCTCATAAAGATGGTGCAATAGCGAGGCCGCATCGGGGCAAGAAAGGCGAAAACTAAATTTCCTCTGCGGCTTGCGTTCCCGCCAATGTTCACGCACACGACTGCGGCTGGATTTCTTCCGAGTGGAGTGTGACTGAACCATGATCCCTGCGCCAAGGTCTCAAGTTGAAATAGCCACGATGACACATCCTGTTGATTACGCCTTGGACTGACTCACTTGCGAACGTTACAATACTGAAGTCCCCGCTACTTTGCTACGCCGTACCAGCCACGGAAGATCCACTGATGGCCACTCTTACGCGAGATGAGCGTAGAGGCGTTCTGTTCCCCCACCTTCCAATAGTCCAGGCTCATCCTTCATCGTATCCAGCTGAACTTCACGCATGGCTTTGCTAACATGATTCAATAGGTAGGAGCACATGACTACTGCCTCGTCAACGATCTATCTGCGATGGGTGTACTCATCGGCAGATTGCGTGTGGCTGGACCACCTCCGCAACTCCTTCTCAGAAAATAGTAACCTCCCATACATCTCTCTTCTTCTCTGATTCCTTGCTCCACCCATGGATTGGAGATACTATTTCCGCCTTGACCTCTACGGGTTGGTTTTGGCCTCATATTTTAATGAAAAAGTGGAGTTAACACGAAATACAGGTTTTGGCCTCCACATGATCGTCGTTACACCAGCCACCTTTGTGTGAAACCGGCGGCGTTGTCAGGCTGTCATTTCGCTCGTGCGCAGTTCTCGTAAGTCGGCGATGGATCGATGCCGATGGGCGCAACGCCAGAACTTGTGTCGACGAACACCGCTGTGACTTCCTGACAATACTTTCAGGCATGTAGCAGGTTCGCATCAGACAGTTCTACTCGAATATGATCTGGATCTGCGCAGCTAATGCGAATGGGTGGGCTGACGCTCCGTGTTATGGTACGTTCATTCAGTCAGGACAGACATTCCCCATATATTTTGGCTAGCACCTTGGATGATCATTGGTTGTCCTCTGTTTACGATTTATTAGCTCAGGAAGAGAAGTATAACTCCCCTGGGTTTGAGGACGTTCTATAAAGAAACAAAATGCTCACACGTACGAATCGTGAGTCCTTCGAGGCAGGTCTAACGACGAGCGTTAGATGATCAATTGCATTATCTCGGTGGTCTCGGAGCTTGAGCGACAATCCTGCAGGGTACTGGTAGCCGCAAGGAACGCCGAATACTCCCTCTCAGGCCGGGCGCTCATCGGACAAATTAGCATGAATATTTTATATTTAGGCCGCCGGGGTTGTCGCGGGTCAAAGCTACTGGAATTTCGTATCTGATTTGCAAAGTACAACAATGGGCGGTAGCAAAGCGGGAGCACATCTTGCGCAGCGACGCGTCTTCCGTCATCTCTACCTGGACTCCCTCTGGCCGACTCGTTGACCTCTTCCGGAAGGGAAGCATACAATGACGGAGATGAACGTCAGATGTGACAGCCCCAAATTTGAGCTCCACCAGCAATGGCGCAACGCGAGCAAGATCATCCCTATGGTTGGGAGACCCCATTCTCACTGCCGCAGCGGTATATAAACCCCCCTAGCTCTCCTCGAGAATCATCCGCTTCGAATAAAATCTCACAACAAACCACCAGCCAAACAAGTCTGTCTCTTCTTTGCTCTTTACACTGCTGCGTACTGAAACCTACTTTGGTCAGGCATCACCATGTCTTACAACATTTGCTGCCGTGTCTATCAGAGAAACCCCGATCGCGGGTACTTCTGCGTCGTTGAGCAGACTGTCTTCAACTATGCCAACGGTGGCACCTGGTCCGAGGCCAACGACACGCGCACCCTCACCATGGGCGGGAGCGGCACGTCTGGTGTCATTCGCTTCATGTCGGACAAGGGCGAACGCATCACCGTCGCCATCGGGGTGCACAACTACAAGCGTTGGTGCGACGTCGTCACTGGACTCAAGCCCAACGAGACGGCTCTGTTGATCAACGGGCAGTACTACAACAATGGGGGACGGGACTATATGAGGGAGAAGCAGCTGTCCGAGTACAGCGTGACCAGCACTCTTGGAACCAAGGTTGAAGTCAACTACACTGTCAATGAGGGCAATAACCTCCAGGCCGATATCATCATCGGATAAGTGAGTTGATACCGCCGTATCACCCCTCTTTTACCAAAGTGATGACCATATTTTGCATAGGCATTCCCCACGAGTTTGAAGTGATTTCTCGAAAATGTATCGTGTCGTCGTTGAGGGAAGGATCAGTCAATGTGAATGGTTGTAACTAGGAGAAAATTTGCGAAAAATACTATGTGCTTTCAGTGAAGTCACCGTTGGGATTGCAAACGACTCGTCAGTTCTTTGACAGGGATGTCCTTGATGGACCAGGATTAAACTCAGCACCTAAAAGCACCTGTCGTAAGATCATTCGAAGTCACAGTCAATCATGGTCTCAGTGTCAATCTAGTTGAACGTCCGAACACTTCCTTAACATTTACCACTACCACTCCGAGTCAGGTGTATTCCTCCCCACCTATCTGCGTCTCTTCATCCCATTCTGACTGTTCGTTCCGCTCGATGTCCGCGAACACCATCGCAGTCCCCCACACACCCGGACTGGATACCGACGAGAAACCGAACCCTGTGTCGATCCCATAGCCCCGTCTGTTTCGAATGTCGCGAGCATACAGCGCGCGTATGCTCAAGATGAAACGAGGGGTGAGCGTGAATAGAGGGACATTACAGGCGACGAACAGCACGGAATACAATCCTTTTACTCCGAGAGCATTGTAGAGACCTTGAGTTGGGAGGTTGACAAGGCCAAAGACCAGTGTGCTATCACGGAATGTTATCATTAGCACACCTTGCTCCGCCAGACTGCGCAGAAATGATACGACTTACACTAAAAAATAAAGGACACCTTGTCTGGAGAGGAGGTTCATGTACCGGTTGAGCTGCCATTGCTTCGTTGCTCTGTACATTTGAACCGACTGCAGTACAAACTGGATGACCACCAAACCGCAGGTCACTCCACCCGGAATAAGCTGTAGAATAATGATGCCTTCGTTCCAAGTGTACAAGGTAGCAAAACTGCCACAGAATGAAAAGTCCAGCACTTGTACAGTAGTCGCTAATCACCAGTCAGGAAGCGAGCAGCGAATAATCTTTAGCCCTGGCAGTGTGCATCATATGAAGCTGACTTACTCGCCACACTCCCGGGAATGTTGGAAGTAACAGTGACCATGGTGGTTAGGACCATGTACGGGACGAAGACCGTGAGGAGTATGGCAATAATCAACTTCGACCGGTTGTACATCGCCCACACACGAAGGATCATCACCACTGATTTTCCATTGAATTTCAGTAGTTAGAGAAAACATCGGCACTGCAACTTACCATCGGCGGCAGCAATAAAAAAAAGAAATGCGAATTGGTTCAGAACGTAGATTGCGTAGCCTGGTGGTAATCATGATGAGCGGGAAAGTGTTGCAACGCTTGCGCTTACGTCTGTTTGACCGATGTTAGCTATCTGTATTCTGACATGAGTAGATCATACATACGCCTATTAATATTTCAGTGCTGTCCTGAGTTATCGACATTATAACATGACGTGTGAGAAAATCCTATCTCACCAGGCTCGGGTATGAAGATAGTCCCATCTTTGACGGTGTCTGTCAGTGGGATCCACTATGCAATTGATCTCTCACATACTGAGGGATGTGGCACTAGTAGATAACCGATTCGGTGTGAATATTCATGATGTAACACGGTTGACTTACATCGCGGAATAACAACCAAGATAACGGACCTGTGAAGCATAATTTTAGTCTACTAGTGCAACCCAGATCGTCAAAGTTGCAATACACACAAGAATAAACAGGAAAGACACCCAAGACCAGGGTTTATTCTATGACCCCGTCAGAAACCTGTCACCTGGTCAAATTGCCCACAAACCCAAACATATTCTATCTATCCAAGTCATCAGTCGGGGAAAGGCCTATAGAAACTGTATGGGGTACGATACCTCGCTTGGAAATGTGAGGACTGAGTTGTGACAGTGCAGCGTTCACTTCAGCATAACGAAATGAATAACGGAATACATCACTGACCGTAATCATATCCAACGGCGGTAGCAATTGCAACTATGCCCACTGATGAGATCGGTCGACCAAAGAGCTTCTTCAGGCTCACGGGACGTGCAGTTGCTCCGCTGGAGCACCACCAAGGCCCGCTGTAGATTGGTAGACATGACCTTGGTATATGAGTGGCAGAGCTAGCCACGGGGGATCCGGTTCGAGGGGATGGAAATCCACCTCTCGCGCTACCATGAAATACAGAGCATATCAGAGGCAGTGGTAGATGGTTACTTGACATTCGCCGTTCCAGTGTCGATAAGTTGTTACAGCTCCCCCAGAGCCGATACTGGACGTGACCGGAAGCGGTATCGACTTCCGCTTTAATTATAGGGATGAGTACTACTACTATCAGTGCGAGTTTTCGATAGAGAACGATCTCGATCTCACTCACCATACTTTCGATCCGAAATGCCTGATCGGATTCATGGACCACTGATCCTCGGCGGTCCGCCCGAGTAGTTCGAGAATGCTGTGCTACAGGTTATCCACTGCGCTCTTGAGTTAGTTCATATGGCCGCAATGATCGAGACACATGGTTCTACTCGCAAACCCAAATAGGCCATCGGCAGACACGAGGAATGCAGCTAAAAATGTCGAAACTTGAAAGAGCGACTCGGGGTTGTCCCGGCGTCGTGAGAATGTTGAAGCCAGAAGCACCGCCGTACTACCCTTTTTTGTGATCATTTTAGGTTATCCTCTCAGTCGCGACTAGTCCGACGTGAACTAATCCAGATCAAAGGATGAGTCGACATATAAAACACATTGCATTGCGTTCGCATTATCACAGAGTCATTGCAGTGGAAAATTGTCATGCAAGGGAGGAAGGAAATCAAGTCCGAGCGATGCCGAGAGACAGGTGGGAAGAGAGCGAGTGTAGTACGTGTAGGATGTACGCATAGGTAGTAGGTAGCAGCCGCTAGTTGAGCGTATATTAGATTGAAAGGAGAAAACAAGGGGTGGGAGAGCGGATGGGAGAGTAGGAAAGAAAATGAAATGAGTGTCCAGCCAGTGTAAAAAACAAAAGAGACGCAGTCGTACTCATGGGTCAAGCGACCGACCATCCAAGACAAAGAAAGCACGATGAAAAAGAAAAAAGCGTCAGCATCCAAACGACGACTATCCTCGAGGGTAACTTGCTAGATCTAACCAGGTCCATTCAACACGTCCATCCCAGAAAGGCGCGTATGGGTTTCAATTGACATCGAGGAACCTCAAGAGTGGCTTAACAGCACCCTATCGATCGCAGCGTTGATCGTCACTTTCCTCGGCGTAAGGTCCATCCCGAACCGCTCCTCAAGCACTCTTCTGATCTCCCGCTTCGTCACCGTGTTCAAATCCGCCGTCTGCAAAATTTCCTCGACAGTCCGCTCAAGATCTGCATCACTCGGTGCACCTGAACCATAATCCGCAAGTTGCATCGGGCTGTGCATAGGCGGTATGTCAAAGTAGTTGGTCGGTGGTCGCGAGCCCATTCCCATCGATTGCGAGGCGTACAACATGCCCGCGTCGCTCAAGGGGCGGAGTTGCGACATGGGCGTGCCACGGCCGGATTGGTATCCTGCGGGAGGTAACATGCCAAATTGTTGCGACGGTGCGGGAGAGTGGCTGCGGGGTTCGTAGAACGTCTCGTGTCCATACAGCGATGTAGCGCGTGACTCAGCATAGCCTTCCTTGTATTGGCGGCCAGGAGGAACCCAGGAACCGATCGAGTGGTTGGACTCCTTGTCCCATAGCTCGTTCTCGTAGTCGTTCCAAGTCTTGAGAGGAATCGCACGGGGATCGAACTTGCCTTCGTCCTATCGAGCCGTCATGTTAGCATCAGTCCAAACCCCGAACATAAACCCAACGTACATGCACAATAAGCTTCTTGCCGGATTCTCCGAGCACGATACGCGTCGCACCCCACGAGAAGTCATCCATGCGCCAGAAGGAATAGATTGGAAGCATGAATGAAAAGATGGGAATGGCGAGAATGTAAAACACCATCCATCCAACCATGTCCCACTTCCGTCGAAGGATGAACACGAGAGCTTGAAGACCATACACAGCACCTATCATGATGAGTGAGATGACAGGAATAGTTTGTCCCTCGCCGAGGACCGAAACGAGCAAGTAAACAATCTATCCCGCGAGATGCATGAGCGACGCATACAGCGAAACCAGCGCAATATACTCACATAAGCCACGGTGACAGGCTGAATCAATGTTGACACCAAATCCATCATAACGATAAACCTCATCGAGAAACAGCAGAAACCGCAAAGTTGATCCAAGAACATCAGCTCTCCCAAGTTGTGGACTGTCGAGTTGATCCAACGACGTCGTTGAGAAAGCAAAATCTTCCAGTCATCCGGTGCAACCGTATACGCGTGGGCATCTCGAACGAACTGTGTCTTGTGCATCGGGAAATGTTTCAGTAGGAGTGTCGTCAAGTAACGATCCTCTCCGAGGTGCAGCAGGTTCTTCATGTGCAACGTGTCGACACGATTCTGAGAGTAATCTGAGATCATTTGATTCGAGATCAACAGAGGCTTGTGCGTGTCGGCCGAACGGAGACGGAAAAGTGTGAAACAACCGGGCAAACAGGTGACAGAACCAAAGAGCGACTCGAAAGCCTTGGCCATGTGGTGCGAGATGAAGTATTCATAGACCTGCATCATCGTGATGATGGACTGCTTGGCATTGGCAAGCGTTGTCTCGCCACAAACACCGAGCACCTTCTTGTCGTGAACCATGCTGGAAAAGACGATGAGCGCGAATTAGCAATGGTCACAATGAAGACAGGACGCGACGTACGCAGAGATCAACCGGTTCACAGAGAATGGGTCCACAGTGGTATCAGCATCAACCGTGAACAGGTATTCATAAAACGTCGGGTTGACACCAATCACGTTCTTGATCTGGTGATATATCTCTAATTCCAGGGGGTTCATAGGAGAGTCGAAGTGCACCTATTCCATCCTCGCGCGTGAGCCACTGCATTGCATCATCACACGAGCACAAACATACCTTGTTCAAGAAGTGCATAATGACCATTTGTGAGTCTCGCTTTCCTCGGTTTCCAGGGCGTGATCTCTCCGTCGGCTTGCCGACCTTGACAACCACGAGATAAGGCACGACGTGACCAGCGCACTCGTACAGCCCAGAGTATACCTTGCCCATATTGTGTTGCCGAGCACCCTCGCCCAACGATACGAAACTCAGCGGCTCGGGATCGAGGTTAGGATCCGCACCAAGGATGTCGAGTACGATACGGGGTGTAGGTCGGTCGTTTCCAGAACCAACAATGTTGCCGTCGCAGACGACGAGAATCAATTTACGTTTGTCGTCGTACTTGAGCTGGGCGAGCGAGTCGATGGTACGACGAAGCGAGGTCTCTCCTTCTGTGTAACAAGGCACCTGGCAAATCACGAATTTGTCGTGGTCTTCTGGCGCACGAGGCGAACCAAAGTTGATCGAGGCGATGAACTTGAATGCAATGATGCTGACCATCATAACCGACAACGCGAGGAGAATGTACTGGGAGAACAAACACTGTGGTGAATTTCGGTTGTCCACCATGCCGATGAGGAATAGGTTTCGGAGGCACGTCTTCTGCGCGGAGAGCGTCCCGGCATCAATGTTAAGGTTATCTATCGCTTTCGTGAGGTCCTGACCAGAGGTGTACTTGAACAGATTGACAACGCTGCTGTCCATGAACTGTGCATCTACACCGCCAGGAGCCTGTTGACCGCTTGGTCCCTGAACGGCGGGACCATAGTTGACATAATCTGTCAAATCATAGATGAGACCGTCATAGATACCAATTGAGTGCCCCGAGTTCGCCATGCTGGATATTTCTTGAGGAGTGTAGCCCATGTAGCCAACGCGGTTGTTCCAACGCATGATAGTCATACTTTCGAAGTACCAGTCGGGACGTGAATCATTAGTGATCGCGCGGAAATCGTGGTATTGCGCGTTGAGATCCGTCGTGTTCGCCGCGGTAAGCTGCACCCACGGACTAACCGAACCAGAGATACCGTTGCAAAGGGCGCTGACCTGGCAAGGAAATGAGAAACAGACGAAGTAAACCAAGTAGACGACGCACCTGAACGGGGAATAAGGTGGAAGCGTCCATGCCACCATACTGCAGGATTGTCTTCGTAGGGATAACGGTCACGACTCTCTGGTGCGTCGCCGCGACCCCCGTGAGATCAAATACCTCACCGCGAATTGCGGTGTAGACGTTGTTTGGCGAGTTCGAATATGAATGGGATGCAAGCTCCGATGTGCTGAAGACGTGCTCCGTCGGACAGATGACGAGGCCGAGGATCGCGATGACGAAAACCGCACAACCACAGATAAACCAGATAATAAAGTTGAGCGCGAGCTTCTCCCTCCATGCTTGACGTATGTCCTCACGTTTCATTCGGCCGAACCACTTGAGGAATATGGATGGCATCCACCAGGTGAGGAGCCAGCACAGTAAGACCCAGCGTCGTCGCGCCGACGTCTCTTTGACGACCTCGGTCGTCTCGTTCTCCATAATTTCACCTGCCAGAGCCTCTTTAGCCATCAATCCTTCCTTGTCGGCGTTTTGGAACATATTTCTAGAAGGGGCGTAGGACTCGGAACCGTAGTTAGAATTGGTCTCTTCCCGATTGGATGTCAGTCGACTCCGATTGTCGAAATCGTCAGAACGGAATGATTTGCGGTCCTCGTATTCGTCGTCGTAGAATTCACCACGTTGGAATGGGGAGGCGTTGGCTACCAATGGGGCGTGTGCCTGGGAGGACGCTTGGTTAAACGGATCCGCGTAGTCGTCCGGAGGGAGTCCTGGGGATGCGTACGGAGCATACGGGTCGCCTATTGAGCGAACGTCGATTCCGGCTTCCGCCTCTGCATCGCGGAGGCGGTTTCGTTTCTGTTCCTCCACATCAAGCGCACGAATACGGTCCTCGAGACAATGGAACGCAGCTTGAGACAAGAAGACCTACGCGATGAGTAAAAAGATGAGAATCTTACTCGTCCATGACAAATAGACACTCAAAAGTTACCTTGTATTGCCCAAGAACTATATCAACCTCCTTTAAGCCCAAGATGTTTCGCGTCTGCTCGACCTTCTCCTTCGCCGAGCCATCCACAATGCCCATCGCTGCTATTGGCTCCTTATACCGACTGCAGAACTCGTTTGGGGTTAGCCCCACCTGGAAGACGTTTACGTTCCTCTTCGAAACTTCCGTCAAGCCCATGCTCCGAATCTGGCCCTTTACACTCCGTCCCTCCAACTGATTGGGTAATTGTGAGTCGTTGGGATTCACGCAGAAGACGAACCAAGACTGTGTTTCTGATAGCGTCTCGAACAAGGTGTCCAGAGCGGCCCTGAACTCGCCAGCCACACATGGTGTCAGACCCGCGGAAGGGTTCTGTGTGTCTTCCTCCTCCCGGTCCTGTTCTTCGGCCGCGCCGTCCTCTCGAAGCATTGGCATCCGCTTGACAGTACCCTTACGACGGGTCGATGGGGCACGCATTGGCTTGACCGGCTGCTGCGCGGAGACAATGGTGTCCTCGTTCTTAGGATGTGCCTGGGTCGCAATAGCTTTGCCCGAGAAAAGACCCTTGACGAAGGGATTGATTGATCCAGCCCCTTCTGCGCCATCTGCAGTACCAACGCTAGAGCCGCGGAGAAGTGAGACAAAGTCAGGGTTAAGGGAATCAAGGTTGCGGTCGAGGAAACCCTCGGAGGAATAAGTCACGGGGCCGTTGAAGTGGTTGACAGTGAAAGTCGGGGAACCCGACCGATCAATCGCCCCGACCTTGAAGGATGAATGGTTACCCCAGCGTTTGCCGAAAGCTTCCACCATCGTGTGGTCCGTCTTCTTGTGTGATCGGCGGGCCTGGTCATCCATGATGTGGATGAGGCCCCCAGGCTTATTTTGCAGAAGTCGAACACACTCGGCGTTGTCGAAGTATGGCACCGAAGGAACAAAGTGAGAGATGCCCTCCGTCTGGTACTCGTCCACATGTGACTCGAAGACTCGTTTCTGAATAAAATTCTGTAGGCGTTCGTTGGCGAAGTTGATGCAAAATTGATCTAGGGAATTGGGGCGGCTTGTCATGTTTTGTGGGCCGGGAAGATCAAAGAGACCGATGAAGGTGTCGTAGTCATCGCGGCAAAGGCGTTGGTTAATGTATTCATTCAGCCAGGCGAAAAGAAGAGAGTATAAGGTCTTGGCAAGGTCGTCACGGTTGTCGGAGGCACCATCGGGGTCGAGGAAGACAGTGCAAAGTTCCTTCTTGACGAGCTTTGTCTTGTAAGCAAGCGTGCTCTCAAGTGCGGAAGGTTGTACACCAAGGAACTCGGCAACGATACCAAGAACATCAACGTTACGAACAACAGCTGCGTCCACGTCACGACCGCGGTCAACGGTGAACTCGAGATTACCCAGGTGGAGAATGGCTGCGACGAGCTGGCACGTTTGGGCAACGTGTCGCTTGGACAGGCCAATGGACTTGAGCGCCAACTTGAGCTGTTCGAAACGATTGGCATCGTCATCGCGGACACCGTTGGAGCGGGCGCTTGCACCAGCGCGATGGCCGAGATATCGGTACTGGGTCTTGTCGGTAAGGTGTAGATGTTGACGCTCTTCTGGCGATGCGCCAGCCATCAGGTAATAGAAAATGTGGAAGTTGCGTTCACCGGACGGCACAGCCGCCACCCGGTTGCGTTCGAGATAGTAGTCAAGCGACTTGATACCGCACAACCGCCCTTTGTCGGTGAACTGAAGCTCTGTGTATTTTCCAAAGCGAGATGCATTTGGATTGAAGAGCGTGCGAGCGTTGCCAAAGGACTCTATGACGAACTCTGCCGCGGGCACCTGGATCGCAAGCTTGGACCCCTTCTTTCCCGGATTGGAAACGGATAGCTCTAGTAAGGTCTTGATGGCGAGTCGGCGACTTTCCGACTTTCCACTGCCGGTTTCACCGCTACATATGAATGCAACATTCGTAAACCAAGCATGGACTAAAAAAAACGAGGCCGTACCTGATGATGAGGGACTGGTCCTGGGCTGTACGCCTCAAGTGGTAGTAGGCATTGTTGGCGAGCTGAAATATGTGGGGCGGGAGGGGGACCTTATTCACAGCCGTGTCCCGATAGTCTGCGGCATATTTTTGGAGAACCGAGTCGGCATTTGAAGCGACGTATTTGTGGGGATTGACGGCGACGAGGGCGGAGGAACCGATATTGGTGTAGATGGTGTCAGACATGAAGCGCTCGCGGAGACAGGCAGCGATGACATCGTCTGAGATGGTCGACAGGGCGGCGAGGTCAGTGACGACCTCGAGCCGCTGTTGCAGGCTCATCCCCGTGGACTGCCTGTTCATGTGTGGTTGTCAGCGACGGCGGCGATGACGAGACCTGAAACAAAGGAAGTGGGTAAAGGAGAGAGACGGGGCAGTAGGGATGTCGTCGCTGCAGGGGTAGGTGGAGGTGGAGGGGAAGGGAAGAAGGGAAGGAACGAGGCGAGTGACTGAGCTGGACGGCAGCGAGGGAAAACACTCGGCCCTATTAACGTGGCTAACTTTGGCCACTCTAGAATTTTTCCCACGCCGGCCTCTCTCATTTTTAGCTGGCCGTCGGGGGCGGGTTCAGCCAACAGCAAGCTCGACGGGCCAACTAAAAAAACGAAATGTAGTGGTACTAATTTCCAGTTTGCTTGGGCGTAGTCGGAACAGCGTGATGGCTTGTAAATGTGGCCAAAAAATATGGGCCTCACTGGGAATCGAACCCAGGTCACTTGCAATTTGTGATTCGCCCAAAGCAAGTATCGTACCTCTGGACCATAAGGCCTTGAAAATAACTCACAGAATTAAGACTATCTAAGTTGTGTGCAGGTGGCTGACAGGAATAACCCTCCCTCGACATATGCGTCGCCCTGTCTCGACTGCATCTTTCCCTCGCTGTCGACATGCTTTCGGATCTGAGCTATAGCACCCTCCCTTTCGATATGCCCACCCCCAGCATCACCCATTCAGAAGAGGACCCGCTCGTACCGCTCAACTTTGACGACCTCCTCGACATTGCACGCGAATTCGAATTCACCCGCACGATCACGCACATCTGGCCATGCGAAGAAGAACCCACCACCTTCCATGAGACGGGAATGGAGGATATACTCGCCGTGATCGTACCCACGCCGAACGCCGAAGAAAGCCCTCTACCCCTGTCTAACTCCGCACTGTCGATGACCCTCGACCCCGTCCACGTCCAGGAAGTCGACTCGCATAGATCGACGTCAATATGTCATGCGTCCGATACGAACGCGAGTACCTACGGAAACCCGGTGCATCTTTCGAAGGAAGACGCTCAGGTCCGAGCCGAAGTGGAGCCTCCGATCACATCGATACTCCAAGGATGGTCCCCTCCCAACGGATCCCAATTCCTTGATCTCGATGACAGTCTTATGCTTCCCCAGTCACTGAGGGACGTATGGGTTCCGCCTTGGCTAGCAACGTTTCTCGCCCCCCCATGTACGCAGCCTGCAAACAGTACCAGCCAATCGTCCGCAATGGTTCCTGCGATTGGTGACATGCAGCCACAGCCGGCAGCAACACTGACGGAGCCGAAAGCTCCGCCTGTAGGCACGATTGATAAGATAGTCGACGATCCTATCAAGAAGAGTGTACCTTTTGTGCCCTTGCCAGTGCAGCCGTCAACACGCGCTGTTCTTGAACCGGCCCAGGCTCGGTCCGCCTTGCAAACCAACTCGAATCTGCCAAGTCAGACGACCACAATTACCCATACGAAGACACCAAAGTCTCGTCCACAGCCGCTGTCTACTCCCGTCGCGGGTGGTGCTTCTACCGCGAGGTACGCGAAAGCTCCTAGAGGAGGCATCCCACCCCACATTGCGCGCACGGTGACAAAAGCAAACATCCTCCTTGTCGAGAAAGAGCGCAAGGTGATGCAAGACGCATTTTCCAGTACGACTATGGGGGAAAAGAAAAAACCAAGTGTCCTCCGGAGAGCCAAGGTCGAGAGAGAATCGAGTAAGACTGTAGATGGTGGTGGCAGTGGAAAGAAACCGTTCGTCTGCGGTGAGAACGAAGAGAAGAAAGGAAGAGCGGCGAAGAGGGCGAGAGTATGAGCAAGCAGTGAAGGTTTGCTTCTTGATTTTTTATTGTCTTTACATTCGTGCTTTCAAAGATCTTGTGACATTTGCGTGCATATATTCGTTCTTCACGTTCACCGTGTATGGTTTATGTCGATGTATATATCATTGATGTTATCACCTTCTCCCTACTGCTCCATGAATCGTATGCTTGGATGTATCAACACGCCTCTTCATGGTCCACAGGCCGATATAAACTAGAGTCTGTCAGTAATGCATAACGCCTGGTTCCTCTACAAGGATTGTGTTGAGTACTACGATACGATCATACCACCGCTCGCAGGTTGATCATCCGATTTTCACAAACGGTTGAGGCCTGGCAGTTGAGGGAAATCATCATCGGCCTTGCATTGCTTTTCAACATCTACTTTATAAACTCACATGATGCCAGTGAGCCCAAGATACCAGCTCCATCGAGAGGTATGAATCTCTTGTTATAGCCTGAAAGATTTTTTTCTCTCATCACAAACGTACGCGCCATCGTCGAAGAATAGGGCGGTCACGCATGACCAAGATCTATTCCATTTGAATGTCTCATGTTCTGTGCGGCAGAGTCAGGGGACTGGGAGAGACTCGCCTAAACGTATTCCAAGGTTGAAATCGGTTTGTGTTGCGCTTCTGAGCCCATAACGGGGGAAAAAATGACTTCTTGGCGCAACAGAAGAGATGTTGGAAGGGATGTCATATCAGCGACCTACTAGTAAGTGAAAAGATGCTAGTATGTAACTGGCGGTAGCCCAACCCTCCCGTGTTGACAATTCCGACTGTATATTTAATGAGTACTCGCTACACATGCAGTCGAGAGTCATACCTGCGATGCAATTGCTGACCAATAGGATTTCGTTCGCATAGACGTTGCTACTCAACATCCAGATTGGGTGAGACTCGGAATTGCCGTGTCAAGGATCCACGACGCTGTTGCCGATGTTTGATACGGAGTCCAACTCCGAAACCGTCTGTGGCCTACCCATTCACCAGACCATTTGGACAGCTACATCGTGATGACGGCGCGCTCGACACTCGTCTCGACAGTAACTTGTGACCCCACGCCGGATCGCGAGCGGGATGTGCCGGCCGTTGAGCCCGATCCCGCTGCTCGTGTTCTTCTTTGTCCCTGTTGTTCTTGGTTCACCCTGCCGCATGACGTTGCACGCTAGCCCGAACATTCTTTGAGCACCTCTCTTTCCCGGTTTGCTACGCTGGACGCGGCCACGATGCTCATGTATATGGGAATACTTCTCAACGTCAACAACGCTACAACATACTCCCTCGTTCGCGTTGAGCGCGTCCGAAGGTTGCTTCACCATGCATGCCTATGATCAAGCTGGATCGAACTGAAGCGGTCGACATGCGCCGTGTATGTGTCCGACTTTCTTGGACGCCTGTTTCGCTGGTTGCTTGTGTGCGTTTTGATTCTTAGTGGCGCGTTTCTAGTTTACGGTTGGTGGTAATCGAGTGCAAGATCCACCGCCGACTCGGACGGTAAAAAATGTGGGACAGCCCAAAAAAAGGCGACGGACCAATCGAGTCAATCAAGGTATTGCCAGCTACATTCTCGATCCATGGGTCATTTTATTCAGTCTTCATCGCGCATTACAGAATTGCAACTGGTTTCAGTACCTTTGGCAACCTACGAGTGCACTGCATGACCAAATCTCACCTTTTCAATCACTGTTTCGTTCAGTTCGAGCTAACCGGGGGAGCTTGGTGAATTCCCTGTCGTTGTGCACGTCGAAGTCATTGCTGCTGTAGTACACGAACCGTGCAACGGGGTTACCTTCCTCGGGTCCACACCACACCACGAGGAATACCATCTCAATCTCGGTATCGCTCAATCCCCGTCAGGATACTTCCCGGGTGCATTTTCGGACCCGACCCGACCATACAATGGTAGGAATCATTTGGGGTGCCACGAACGTGTGATGGCCTTCTTCGAAGTTCCGTCGAAACCAGACCCTTAATAGACCTTCGACAAGGTGCCGAGCAAGGTTAGAACTCCAGGATGCTGTCAGACTTGTGACCCCAAGACCGCTCCGCATTACCCCAGATGAATCATTACAAGGCATTTGTGGCACTCACCATCGCTTCCATTACTTCAAGTACCTCATTGGGGACTTTGCTGATGGGATACAATTGACGGTAATGAACGCCATCGCTGGATATCACTGCATGCGCACCCTCGAACTTTATCGATGACCACGTTCCTCTGACCAGTTGAGCTTTCATGATGCGCTGCAATTGGGAGGTGGTCGGAGTGCACAATATTTGGCCAAGGCTGGACCACCCGCACGAGCGAGCATATAAATTGGGGCTCGTCCGCATCTCCTTCTCCCAGAAATCCACATCCCAACTACACACAGCAACTTCCCCAACTTGCAAGCAATGGACGGTCTTCTAGACGGGAGATATCGCATCGTACTTGCTACCGGAGATCCTAGACCATCGATCGGCGCAGACTATGGTCCTGGACCCGTGGCACCTGTCATCACAGAGGGCGAAGACAAAATTATGGGTCCACTGATTTTTGTTTAGCGCCAACGACGCTCGTGTTATCCGTTCAAATCTCGGAGTTCACTTTGTTTTTCTATATGATGGTGTAATGTGCTGATTGGAGCCTCGCTCTCTTGCAGTGGACCGTCAAGAAAGCGGAGAACGGAAACTATGCTATAATCCTAGAACAAACTGGGCGTTATCGGATCAGCCAAGACGGTGATGGCGGCAAGGTTATTGTAGGCGACATGCCATCTACGGTCACCTGGAGGGTTCAGAGACAGGATGAAGGATGCTATACGTTAGTGCCCATCCGCGTTTTACTGTAGTATGCTGTCGCTAACATTTAAACGATAATATGCCAGGATCGAGGTACCCAGCCCTATGAGACCGGGGAGGGCCTGGACTGCGATCAGTCCCGACCCCAAGTCTCCTGTGCGGAAAGTCTATTGATGAAGACTTATTGATGCTCACACCAGTTACACCACAGATCCTTCTCAACATCATGACTGTTCCGGTATCGGAGCAGTTGTGGAACTTCATTCCTGTCTTTGGTGAAGAATGATAGAGTACTTCAAGGGACAGAGCAATCTAGCGAGGAAACGGTTGTGGTTGTATGAAATGACTGTGGCCATGCTCGCCATTGTGTATTGTATTGAGTCGAAATGTATGGAATGAATGTTACTGTGGTTTAGAGACGCGAGCCATTGCGAATAGCGTGTGCTATGCGATCTTGGGGTATTGGGGTTAATCACTCCCGAACTTGACGGAGTACATTTGCACATAGACGAAAGCATAAGAAGTAATCAAGCAAATATTGGAAGCCACGGATCAGTAGTTACCTTATCATGCCTCAAGATATGGTAGCGATAATTGGTAAATCTGGTACGGTAGAGAATATAACACCATATTGCAGAAACATGTCAATTGAACAACATATGCCACAGCTTCCCCCCCTCCTACGTACTTGTCTCAGGGTTCTACCCCTTCTGCCCCTCCACATCCGGCTCGTTCTCCCGATACCACACCCAACACCGATTTCTTGGACGCCTCAATTGAACATAACCGATACATTCACTTGTCTACCGTCACCTCCCCCAAATTCCGCATCAGCTCCAACTGTCTCTCCACGTGCTCGCGAAACCCAATTCAGGGGTCGACGAAAATCAGCCGTAAACGGACCCCACCTGGGCCGCGTACCGCCGCGTCCACTCTTATGTCCGAGTTCTCAGTTCTGACCAGCCAGCAGAGACCAATCTACAGGGATAGGCATCGTAGTTATTGTCCGTATCGGTGTGTCCCAGCAGAAATGCATCACCACTGCCGGCACACCTTGCATCTAGTGGACAGGCATGACCAGCGAAGGTGCCCATGTCGTTGATGCAGTTAGTGCCAGCGCGGATCGCTTGGACCTTGTCAATCAGGTTGTCCAAGCTGGATGAAGAGTGTCTATGAGTTGGTCGTCATACGCTAAATTTTTCAGATTAGCCGCACGCCGATCTCGATGTACACTTGGTACCAAACACCATCTCGAATGCCTCGCCCAATCGGTGCCGTTCCTTGGGAGATAGTTTCGTTTCAATTCAGCCAAGTACCATAGATGGTGGTGGACAAGGATACGCAAGAAAGGGATGTTGGAATAGAGAGACACCACGCAAGGTGGCAAACCGAGGTTGGTCAGTGACATACATCGATGCGGTCTCGTATGTAAAACTGGTACCAACGGCCGACACCTGGGCATATTCTGCTAGATCACTGAAAAGGATGTTGTGAATTCGAGAAGACAACGCGGTCTCGATGCTAGTGTATTTGTCGCTGAGATTCGCACCGAACGCCAGTGTAACAGATGCAACGACCAGAATGTGTCACTGTTCAGTGTTCATTGCCTCTGTCTCGACGTGCGTGGATGTACATAGAGGTGGTAAATGGTCTCGGAACTCACGAGGTGGAAAGTCGTCAGGAAAGTGGTTTTGTGGTTGGTTTATCTGGACTTGAGCAGCCTATTGCGCCACGAGGGAAAGGCGCTTGCCAGTTTCGAGGGCTAGACCGTCACTTTGTCTTCTGGGTCTTTTGTATGCCCGAGAATGGGACACGCAACGGCCGATGTGAGTGCCAGCGCGCTCAGATATTCTGACGGAGCGAATATCCGTAGAATGATTGAGTACATTAGCGGGTTATTACCTCTCGAATAGTCAACGGGTGGCCGAGAGAGCCCGAGTGCGATTGAATTAGTCCCCTGCTAGTGCTTGTCAACTTGGGCACTTATCGAACGACGGGCTGTTTTCGACGCCTTCCCGTCAGGAGTTGTGATGCAAAGGATGACAACTTTAATTTGGGTTAACAGGCTCAGACTCGTGTCAAGGAGCTACGACGAGCGCCATTGAATCCTTGATGAATCCGAGTCAACACGGTTAGGCTATATGCTAACGATCTTTGATGCTGTGTCACAGTCCAGCTCACCTATTGGACTTGCGGCTGCATGCATCGTGATGACTGCGCGCCCGCTTGTCCGCATAGTAACTTACACTAACTTGTAACCCTCGTGCTGGATCTGTTTGTTTGTCCTGTCCTCAGTTCATCCTCACCTTTCTTCTTGCATCACTGCACGCTGCTCCCAGCGTTGCTCAAACATCTTACTCTCCGAGTCCCAGTTTATTACTCTGAACACGACCACGATGCCCGTATACATGACAACTCTCTTCAACAACGCTACGACATACTCCCTTGCTCCGAGTTCGCGTTGAGCGCGTTCCTGTCCGAAAGTTGCTTCACCGCGCAGACTTACTATGATCAAGCTGGATCGAACTGAAGCGGTCGACGTGCGCCGTGTATGTGTTTGACTCTCTTGGATGCCTGTTTCCTTGGATGCCTGCGCGCGTTTTGATTCCTGCCAGTGGCGTGTTCTCAACCTGTGGGTCATCTCATTCAGCATTCATCGCGCATCGCAGAACTGCAATTGGTTTCGAGTATCCTTGACAGTCTCCCAACAGTCCCCGAGTCTCAATCACAAGGCACACACGTCCAAGTTTGGGCATCGTTCAATATTCAATATTCAATCCTCGTCAACACACTTTTTTTTCAAAATTATTGTATATAATTTAATGACAAGTGCCGGGTTACACGTAACTTGTTGGCAATGGCAGCAGTGAGTGATAACTCTCAATGCATTGACATCAATCAGGATCAAATTACGCGGCTTACCGTCGTTCGACATACACCTTGGCATGAGGCATTGATCAATCATTCCTCGGGCGCATCTTCGGACGCGACCCGATTATTCCATGGAGGGATCACTTTTGTGGTGTCACGAACGTGTGATGATGACCTTCGAAGGGTCTGATTGGAATCAGACTGTCAATAATTTTTCGACAAGGTGCCGAGCAAGGCTAGAGCTCCACGAAGTCGCCGGCTCTCCCCCAAGACCGCTCCGCATTACCCCAGATGAGTCATTAGGAAGTATTCGAGGCACTCACCATCACCCCCGTTGTTTCAAGCGCCTCGTTAGGGATTTTTTTGATGGGGAGGCAACTGACGGTAATGAATGCCATTACTGGATATCACTGCGTGTGCACCCTCGAACTTTATCGGTGACCGCGTTCCTCTTACCAATTGAGCTTTCATGATGCGTTGCAATTGGGAGATGGTCGGAGTGCACAATAATTGGCCGAGGATGGACCACCCAAGCGAGCGAGTATATAAGCTGGGGTTCGCCCACACTCTTCCACCCAGAAATCCACATCCCAACTACACACAGCAACTTCCCCAACTTGCAAGCAATGAGCGGTCCTCCAGACGGGAAATATCTCATCGTACTTGCTACTGTCGGAGATTCTAGACCATCGATCGGCGCAGACTATGGTCCTGGACCCGTGGCACCTGTCATCATAGAGGGCGAAGACAGAATTGTGGGTCCACTGATCTTTGTTTAGCGCTAACGACGCTCGTGTTGTCCGTTCAAGTCTCAGAGTTCACTTTGTTTCCCTATATGATGGAGTGATGTGCTGATCGGAACCTTGATCTCTTGCAGTGGACCGTCAAGAAAGCGGAGAACGGAAACTATGCTATAATTCTAGAACAAATTGGGCGTTATCGAATCAGCCAAGACGGTGATGGTGGCAAGGTTGTTGTAGGTGACATGCCATCTACGGTCACCTGGAGGATTCAAGGACAGGATGACGGATGCTACACGTTAGTGCCTATCCGCATTTTATTGTAGTATGCTGTCGCTAACATTCAAGCGAAAATGTGCCAGGATCGAGGTACCCAGCCCTATGAGACCGGGGAGGGCCTGGACTGCGGTCGATTCCAAGCCCAAATCTCCTGTGGGGAAAGTCTATTAATGAGGATTTATCGATGCTCACACCAATTACGCCACAGGTCACCCTCGACATTCTTGAGTTTCCGCAGCCATATCAGTTGTGGAACTTCATTCCTGTCCTTCAGGAATAATAGAGTACCTCGAGGCGTAGAGCGATCTAGCGAGGAAACCGTTGTAATCGTATGAGTTGATCGTCGCCATGCTCACCATTGTATGCTGCATTGAATCGAAATGTGTGGAATGAATGTTATAATGATTCCGAGATGCGAACCGCCACAAATAGTGATTGAGCCCTCCGTTCCAACGTGACATTCGCAGTGCGCACATGTTATCGCTGCTTTCAGCGAGATAGAATCGAGCGAATTATATAACACTGGATGAATCTTGCTTGTTGAGACCGAATGCTACCAACTTGATCACGGTCATAGACTCTCCATGTGTACTCAATCATGACCTATAGCGAAACCCTGTTCACAAGCGCGGTCACATCAAGTAGCTTGAGCACTCGCGACCTGTGACGAACAAGAAAAAACACCGAAGCGAAACGGAATGAACGCGACACCTAATGTTGGATGACATTGTTCGAAACAACCGGACGCTGACCTGTAACCTCCCCGTCCGTATGGACTTCCTCGGTGGCCGCCGAGTGAATACCCCAGTGAACTCAACCATGGACAGGACTCATACTAGTGCCACGAGGTGATGCCGACTCGAAGAACTGCATGGTTGATGTTCACGTACCCACGGTTCAGCATGTTATTTACATGTATTGGATCGCCTAGATCAATGCGTTCCTTCTACTGTACCTGAGGGATAACACAACATCCATGCGGGCAACCTGATCGAAATGGTAGCATCGCCCGATTCTCGCTGATGTGATCCACTGTGAGTCTAATAGAATAACATAACGAAAAGTACGTGCACCGTTACACGGACCCTCCCGGCTGAGGGTTGAGGTACAGTTCACTTGTTGTACCTGGCGGGACATGAGCGTCACGACGCGGTCTACTATCACTAAAAGGACACACAAGAGTCGCTTTGTTTGGATCTACAACACCTTGTACGCTGCGCCAGGGATCATTTTCCGGCCGGTTGGGAACAGCAGCCTCAGCAGGCGATTTATGCTGTAACGTGTGATGAGTCCCTTGCATGTAGATCCGAGGGACAGCGAACCTGTGGTCTTCTGACGGATTTTGTGACCGTTCGCTAAGATGATATGTTGGGCACACTGCATCCGTTCATCTGTCAAGGAAGAACACTCACTGGCTGCAGCCATCCACGAAGGTCCTTCGTTTGTGTCATCCACTCTCGCTGGTGACTGGGAAGGAGATTGACGATCCGCAGGCTGGCGCGACTTCTTGGAGAGTCGATCGGGCCCGTGCAAAATCGACAGCTTGTTAC
>JBBPNR010000491.1:0-22802 GCA_038091015.1 Boletus vermiculosoides
TCCAATAAGATCATTCACTTGCTATCATGTAAGAGTAGGAGAAAGCATGCTAATCAGCAGCACTCTTTCAAATCCACATTAGGCTACTTACATCCTGTTAATGGAAGAGCAGGAGAAGGCATGCTGATTGGCAATATTCATAATTCATATTCACACCAGACCACTCACTTCCTGTCAATGAGGGAGCAGGATAAGGTCTTCCAGTCAGCAGCATTCTGATTTCAAACCCACATTAGACCACTTACTTCCTATCAATGGGAGAGTAAGAGGGATGCTGATCAGCTCTATTTTGATTTCAAATCTATATTGGACCACTCACTCCCTGTCAATGGGAAGCAGGAGAAGCCTGCTTGTTAGAACCATTATTTTCAATCTATATCAGACCACTCACTTCCTATCAGTGGAGGAGCAGGAGAAGGTCTGCTGGTTAGCAGCATTTGGATTTTAAATTACCATCAGACCACCCACATCCTATCAATGGAAAAACAGCAGAAGTTATGCTAATCAGCAGCATTTTAATTTCAAATTCCCATTAGACTAACTTCTGAGTCCTATTCAATGAAAGAGTAGGAGACATGCTAATCAGTACCATTTTGATTTCAAATCCACAGCAAACCACTCACTTCCTGTCAATGGAAAAGCAGGAGAAGGCATGCTAATCAGCAGCATTCTTATTTCAAACCCACATCAGACTACTCACTGGCTATTAATGAAAGAAGAGGCATGCTAATTAGCAGTATTCTCATTTCAAATTTACTTCAAACAACTCACTGGCTGTCAATGAAAGAGCAGGAGGCATATTGATCAGCAGCATTCTTATTGTAAATCCACATCATACCACTTACCCACTATTAATGGGAGAGCAGAAGAGAGCTGCTGGTCAAAACCATTCTGATTTCAAATCCACCCAAGATCACTTACAAACTATCAATGGAAGAACAGGATGAGATATGCTGATTAACACCATTCTTATTTCACATCCACACCATTCCACTTACAAACTATCAATGAAAAAGCAGGAGAAGACATGCTGGTTAGCAGCATTCTGATTTCACATCCACATCAGACCACTTACTCCCTATCAATGGAAGAGAAGGAAGCATACTGATCAGCAGTGTTCTGAATTCAAATTTACATGGAATATGTACTCACCCACTATCAATGAAACCCACCACACACAGTCCTATGATCAACCCTTAGTCTCAAAATGCACAAGATCACCTACAAACTATTGTTGAAAATAGCAGATGTCAAGATGGACACAATCTTGTCAATAAAATTGTGGTTTTTTACATTCCCATACCACTTACTTGCTTTATATCCAATAATGGTCACAGGAATACATATTAAATGCTTAGTTTTATGTCTTTTAGATAATCAGGCCACTTACTCCCTACCATGTGGTATAATACACATACAATCAATCCCTTAGCCATATTCCCCTTTATTACATATCAAATCACTTACTTTCTGATGGCACAAAAAACAGAAGTGGTATTGAAAATTTGCATTCATAAGATGCTGACTTGCATATATTCCTGTATCACTTACTCCCTTTAAATTCAAAATAATAACAAACACCTATTTGTGAGTAACACTTTTATTCTAGTAACCATCACACTACTCACTTGCTATTTGTGCAAAAGTAAGACAGATAGTTCATTATCATCTCAGTTTTTAAACATCACTTACATACTGTCAGTGTAATAAAGCATGTGAGTTTACTTTGATCTCAATAAACAATATATCACAAACTCTCTTTATAGAAATGATTAAAACATCAATCAGTAGCTCTTTCAATTTAATGTCTTGATATTTACCTAATTAACAATCCATCAATATTATTTAGACATGTAATCAATTATTGTCCTCATGAATTATTAACATAAAAAATCTTACCTGTGTGTGTGGAAACCAGTTGGCCAATGCCTCAACTAGATCATGATCTGTATTGTCAGTGGTCTCAAAGTCCACATAAGGCACCAGGGCACTTTATGGCATAAATACATACATTTGTCACATTCAAAAATTATTTCACTCACTATCTCACTGCATACTCAATGCATAGCAGGATGTTCTTTTCCTGTGCTGTAATCAACAACATCTGCAATGATTTATCATCCAATGCAGCTGCAGTCTGTTCCAGTAACATGTTACAGCCTGCATAAGATGTATCCATATCTAGTAGTATTATATATGTCAATACAATAGAACAGACATGAGAGCATATATATGTATACAAACTTTCCAGTTGCACAAATGCCTGTGGAGGAAATGCCATCTTGCAGAAATCCCCCCATACATTTCTCTTGGTAAACATCTCCTTGATGCGTTCCTTCTGCCTCGTAAGTTGATCTTCCTGAGGCAATAGTAGATCTTCGAGCTGGACTGCCTGTATCATAAGTGCATCATATTTGGTGAACAGCACCACAACTGGCACTAACACCCAAATCAATGAGCTCAGAAAGTATCATCAAGAAGAATTTAGCACCATTCCGAGTGTCACATTCACCAAAAAATCTTTCCTCTGCGACAGTGACGGCACGATGAAATTGATCCATTGGGATGCAGTACCTGCTCGTATTAATTAATAGTTATAACCCAACACGATGTACGCACTAACCATATGGCATGGATCCGCTTCTTGAGGAAAGTTGTACTTGCACGCTCTGTGATAAAGTTTTTCATCTTCTCAAATTCATCCTCACAGCCAGCCTCAAATCCGGGAGAGTCATGGAAAACAAATCTATCATTGCTTTTGAAGACCATCTCATAATTTATATCATGAAGTCCACGCTGTGGAAGGTGAGATGGATTGCAAAACTCGATAACATTCATGGTAGCCATGAACTCACCTCCCTGGACCCTTCAATCGTAAAGTCAAGCTAATCACACGACCAGGGCATTAGCACCCAACATATCCCAGTTCAGTCAAACACACCTTTCCCCCTTCATCATTGTAGATCTCCGGATCTTCCGTCGAGTTGCAGATTCTCTGAAGGATGGTTGTTTTGCCGGCATTCGCCCTGCCGATGATGAGGACTCTAAATCGTCCAAACTTCTCCATAAGGTCCGGGTCAACGTGCTGCATGAAGTGGGCAACATCCGAGTCTTTCGTCTGTATGTTGGTAGCACCCGAGTTGTCGGAGCGTGGCTGGAGAGAGACAGCATCCGTGACCTGTTCCTCGGGCAAATTTGAGTCTATGTGTTGTACGTCGAGAGCGACAGCATCGGTGTCTCCAGCTTGAGTTGGAAGAATGTTTGAGTCGCTGGGGATTGCGCTGGGTTGCACGTTGGATACGTCGGAACGCTGGGCTGGCACCGGAGATGAGTCTCTATTGGCGATGCGAGATCGGAGGCGTCGGGTATGTTTCTTGATAGCGGCCTTCATTTCGGGAATGGTTAAGAAAGCTGAAAGCTGAGCGAAGCACGGCTGATGGCTTGGGAGATGATGGATCCGAACAACAATGGCCACCATGTGACTACAGCTACTGTCAACGGGAAAATGCTGCGCCACTACGGTGAATGCCGCGAATTACCTAACTGGATAGAGACCCCTTTCTTCGCGACCATTCATTTCGCGGTGCGGAAAAGTCGTAGAATCACACCTTTATAGCGGAGGGGACAGTGATACCTTTGGATTTGGGTCCCTGAGTAGAGTTATACGGTCGCGGGTAGGTTGTGTTCGAACTTCGGGTACGGCCCGAGAGCCAAATTTAATTTTGGTGGTCAAATACGATATGGGAGACTTTCCACTAGCTCCCTCGCTTTTACCTATTGATAGTTGCAGTATATGGCCGTCACAGGGTCCGCTTCAGGGGTTGGGTGGAAGAATGGAAACCGTCGACCTGAGTGGCCAACCTTGTAACGATAGCTGGCACGAGCTGAGATTTGCTCCGGCGTAAATTCTCGACACGAACGACAACTTCTACAAAAATGGTAGTCAGTAGACCGACGAGGATAGGTTTGTAACGTGACTTAGACGTACCACTCCGGATAGTGTGGGGCGTCTGCCAATGAGATGGTATTATTCCTAGAAAGAAGGATTTCGAGTCTTTAGTCGGCCCAATGGAGTAGCTGTTTTCCCTATATAACTCGATCGAAATCGTATGCTATTATGATCTCGAGTCCACCCTCGAGACAACGCCTAGATATAACGTACAAGCCAGTGATGCAGAGTACGTGAGGTATGCACAAACACGATACACAAGAGGCGACAAACGATCACCACCAAACGCTTCCCCACCAAACTCACCCAGGAGCGCTGCATGAACAGTCTGCGCCAAAGGGACAGGCGAGAAGGCAGCGCGCTAGTGTGAGGCGAGGTCCTCAACGCCTGTCAGCATTCCGACGGTCGGTATCCGCGCGCGTCGTCGACGGAGATGGACTGTGTGGGGATGATGGGGATGATGGTTATACCAGGGAGCGTTTGTGGGCCGAGCGTGTTCCCCAACATTGGGAGATGTGAAATGGTTTCGGTCCCGACGGAGGATGTGCTTATGCGTTTTAAGACAGGCCGGTCCTGGCGGATACGATCTAAGAGGGTGTATAGATCCGGATTCGTTGGAGTGAAGGTGCGTGCGGAAATCCACGAGACGGCGGGTGCCTTCCGAGCGAGAGAGGTTCGCCTCGCGTTGCATGTGATGAAGGGCACAAAGACGATGAGATGGGTCCGGAGATTGGGTTCACAGGGCGTGGATGGCGATGAATGCTACAGTATAATCCTCGCGTGCCACGAATGTCCGAAACACGAGATAGAATACAGACACAGGCGACGGTCGACCACCATAATGGCTGACCTTCAGTCTCTTCTAAAATGGCACGTCTCAGTAGAGGGTTCGAGGTGGAACGGCATTCTCTGGATGTCTGTTTTTCCGGGCCACGCGGGAGCGGCTCAGCAAGTATGTGGCACGGAAAAGCATCTTTTAAATGACATCGTTAGGCATCAGCTCGTCGGCTCGCCTCTCGATAAAAACGTGGTAGAGCGCGAACACTTCCTAATACCGCTGAACGAAATTGACACTAACGAGGGCGTTGAAAACGCTCGCATCCGGGGAGATACTGGCCCATTTCACGCAAAGGAGCGCATCCTGAGTCGCGTCACCGTTCTTGGAATCGATGTCATTCGGAGTGCTTATGATGTCCGAATACAAGGTTACGTCTGGTAGCACACCTTGCATGCCACACGTATCATCAAAGATCTGAATCCACGTTTATGCGGTGTCAAACGGTCGGCACGCATATCGATGCTAGCGAGCTCACCGATAAAGTCTGGATACTCGCTGAGTTTGATCTAGCGTATGAATACGAATTCGAGGGCAAGATCGTCTACGAGTGTAGCCGACGTCCGTTTGTCGTCGTCGGTCAGATAGTGGACGGGGTCCATGAACGCTGGGACGCCATACGCCCTTTTCTCAACGATGTCTTGTCAACGGGGGAGGATTACCCTGAGGTTTAATATCGCCTTATGGACGGTGTGGTCATTTACTGAGAGGCAATAGACGGCCAGGAAGCCCTCATTTGATATTGAGCATGCGATCATGTGTCATGTAGGGCGAGCGCGACGTTTTATAAGTGTCACCGTTCCGAGCAGAGGTGAATGAGGCGATGGAGGCTATGGAACGGCTGAGGTGTTGTAAAACTTGGCGTCGGAGAGTTTGGACGTGAGATAGGATTCGAGGGTGTCAGCGGGAGGGTTAAGGGTTAAGGGATCTATCTGTGCCGAAGAGGAGTCTGCTGACCCACTTTGTGACGTTTCTTGTGTGAGCATGGATCAACATGTTGCAAATCTTACGAGCTCACAAGGGCCCTGAGTCCTTTGTGTCTCAGAACTTAGAAGCACACTCGGGACAAACTTGAATCATAAAATCCTCCCTGCAAACTGATGAGAATGAGTTTTAGGAATGAACATGCGGAGGATGCATCTGAGGGGGGAGGGAGGGCATTATGTGCGCCGGGAGTCGATGCAGACGGGGTCGTCACTTTCAGTATGCAAAACGCTTGGACGCCGTTGATTACGTCAGCACCACAAGTTGATTCGGACTGTCTACTCCTGGTACTTAAGCTCGATCGAGATTCGAATCTCAATGAAGTTTTGTCGACGGGGGAGGATCTCCGTGGGGTTTGTCGCTTTATGGACAGTATTGAGCGCGGTTGTGTACTGAAAGAGGGGATGGACCCCAAGGAAGCCCTCCTTGAGTGCTATGTGGCCACCGGCCATACTGGGCGAGCGCGACGTCGAATAAGTATCATTCCGAGCAAAAGCGGACGAGAGGTAAAACGCTATGGAATAGCGGGTGTAGTTAAGTAAACCTGGCATCAGACAGTTTGGACAGGTGCACGAGGTAGAGTTCGAGCGGGGTGAGGAGCCTTCTGTCTGCGCCAAGGAAGAGCGTGTTGACCCTCGCCCTGCGAATATTCTAAGATGCGATGCTCCTACTTGAAAGCTTGACTGTTTTTTGTACACGATACATACAGTATTCTCATCAATACCAGCCGAATTAAGCCCCCAGGATTCCGTCTACAAACAACGCGTTCCATTCTTTCAGCGAAACCCTTCTACTCCATGCAGCATTCTCTTCCTATCTCTCTCCCTAACCAGCTTCACGACCTCTTTCGAAAAGAGGAAACAGACGCATCAACTTGATCAAAACTCAGGAAAAAGAGAAAACCATAACAGCAAACATACAACAAATCGTCTACGCTTCGCAGATCACCACGGTCTTCCCCACGGCGTTTGGCCCGCCCCACCGATTTGCCTTGCTAACCCCTCAAACTCCAAATTGCGGGTGTTGGATGGATCTAGGTGGTGTCCAGCCCCTCCAATGACCGCATCACACTCTGGGCATTTCGCGACTTCCATCGCCCCTCCGCACTGCATCCAAATCAGCACATACGTTTTACAACAACGCTCCTTGTCAATCCATAAAATTCACGTACCTCGGTGATCACAAACATGTGACCATTCGGACAGTTATAGTAATGGCCCGCATGTGCTGGTCGATAGTCTTCAGTTCGCGTTTGAAAGACAAACAAATGGTTATGCTTACAGAAATCCAATGCCTTGACGATAGCGATACGCTCCTCGAGCGAGACGGGCTGATAGAACGTGCCCATGCGAATCGAGCGTTCGATGCTCCCCCACTCCTCCACAATGTCGCGTGCGACACCCGAGAAATTCGTCTCCAACCAAACCCTCTCTTCAACGCTCGTCTTCTTCTCCAGATGCTCTTGGATCGTGGTCCTCATCAACTCCTCCGCCCTCTCGCGGAGACTCGCCGCACTCGCCACCATCGCATTCCTAATATCCTGTTCTTTAAATTGATTCGTCATCTTGCACATCATCATATCAAACCGGAATTCCTCCAATGAAATCCGCATTTGATACAGAGTTGTTTTCGAGATCTGACGATGGGATTCGGAGTCTTTTGCGACGACGAAGGCAACGTCAGCATCTCGTAAACAGCTCTTGAACAGAAATCCAACGTAAGTCGCCCAACTCAATTGTTGGTTGGTGTTGATACCGTCACCGGTGCGCTCGCTGATGGCCTCGATCCAGCTCGTAGTCAAGTCGGTCATTATGAGTCGTATGTGGAGTGTCAACCAGATCGCTTCCACAAGGAACCTCCGGTCCGCGAGAGGACGCGGTTGCCCGATCTTGATCTTGGCGACACGCATCGCATGAATCATAGGCTCTCTGGGGGAGGTGGCAGGATCATTGAGAAACGCGCCGACCTCGCTCTCATGTAGACACGAGAACGCCGCTTCCCATGCTTCGGTATGCGCAGAGCGTGTCTCAGTGACCTGTACAGCCTGTTTGTACGCAAATTGGAGCTCGTGCATTGCCTTGCGCCAAACGTCCCCCACGGAACGATCAATGGCATGGAGGACCGTGTTTGCGGGATAGATATCCCGATCCGAAGTGGGCACCTCCTTTTTTGCATTCAGCGCCCTGCTTCGAGCCTTGGCCTGGGACGTCCGCTTTTCCCCATCAGTCTGGTCCTTGAACCTGAGGTCGATGGTTGTCGCGGCGTTTAGCAATTGAGCCTTCTTTGAATTGACAGACAAAGACTCGAGAGACGTCTGAACAGTTCCGAGAGACAACGACATTTGAGCGGCGACGTTGCGCTCCAGAATATCCAAGTTGGCCCGCTTGAAGATTCGACCATAACGAGGTGCCGTGACTTCCGAGCGACAGGTGGGGCATGTGGGTGGTCGCCTGAATCCGATCGGGGACTCCAGACCCTTCCATTTCCCGTCCGGTCCACAACTATAAAAGTCCGTCATGCCACAGTGTCCATCGAGCGTTTCGACGGTAAACGTGTGACGACAGGACGGAATTGTGATCAACAGCTCGTCCAAAGACTCCAAGTCGGGATCGATATCCTCCAAAGCGCGTTGCATGATAAAGTCTGCCACTTGAGTCCTTTGTGCCTCGGAAGCACACTCGGGACAAACTTGAATTTTACAATCCTCGCCACAAACTGTTGGGAATGAGTTTTAGGAACGAACAATAAGGTCGAGCATCCTACCCGAGGGACATCGATGACCACATCGAAGAACCTTGTCACAGCGTTGATCACATGGTAACCGGGCGCAGACCTGCCGATCGTCAGATAAGATCAGAGCACACCTCCGAATTACCATCACTCACAGAACCACACGGAACCGGGCATTTATAGTGAGGACATGCCCTGTAAGTCATTCGTCAGAAATCCAGCACAAACTACGATAAGGCCAAGACAAAAGTGCATTACCACGTGCATGGTTGTTTGCATGGCGCACACGGAACAGAACACAGCCGTTTGCATTGCGCGTGAGGGCAGACCTGCCTGCACTTGGAAGTGCAGCGAGTTGTGTGCTTGTGTCCCTCAGAGCACGGCTCTTGACAGGAATGTTCGCAGTACAGACGCTTCTCGCAAGCGTGAGCAGCATGTTTGATCCTCTTGATGGCGGTTCCATCGTCCGGCACCTCATTGACTCCTTGACAGTCATCGCACGTCGCATTACAGCTCTTGCCACAGCACGCCATCAATTCTTCGCACCGAGCGACACATCGATAGTCTTCCGGGTCTTGAGAACACGGCATCATAGCACGATGTTCACAGTCCGGGAGTCGTTTCTCCACCTCTTCGTCGCAACGAACATTGTCAATCATGTCCAGCTGATAGCTAAAGACGTTCCCATCAGCCAAAGTGAAACAGTAAAGGTGTGGGTCGAGCGTACCATGGAACTGAACTCTTGACGTGTCCACATGGCAGTCGAACATGCGGAACTGGGAATTGACAGTTTCCGCACGGCGTGTAGCATTCCTTGCGACACGGGTGGTCACGGTGACACAGCCTTCGGCAGGGTTTGGTACAGACTACAGCAACATGGTTGGGATCGTCGCAGTGGCACTGTATTCCAGGACCGATTAAGCCTGAAAACGATGAAAGAAAGACATCAAAGTCCGTACCTTGAATGGACAAAGATGACCACACTTCAACAGTGTGTCACACTGCTCCATACAGCCACCTACGAGGATCGTGAACCATAGTATCACGGGCCGGAAGCTCTAATCAAACATACCATCTGGTGCGATCCGTGAAAGCTGGCCCGGGCGCGAGACATACTCTACTCTTTCAGGGTGTCGATGACAAGCTACGGGCAGACCTGGACCCAATCCATCCTGTGCGTCAAGTTCCTCGAGAATTGACCGCCACATCCTGCTTCTAGACGACAAGTTTTCGGCATTTCCAAAGATATAAAGACCCTCGCGAGCTCGGGAGAGGGCCACTGCAACAAAAGTGAGCGTGAATAAGCACTCAGGGGTATGAAATAGCTACCATTCGTGCGGTTCTCGGACTAGAAAGCGAAATGACCAGTTTAATCAGCAGAATGTTCACCGAGTGTGTATCACCACGTACCTTGAGGAATCCAATGTTTACTTTAGTATGCTGGGAGATAGTTTGCATGTCTATCTCATCTTCAGCGCCACCAGAGTTTCGAACGAGTGAAAGGATGACGATCTTTATCATCGTTAGCCGATCAAAAGGCACGTTCAAACTCCGAGTCGCTCAGCATTTGCCTACCTTTCCTTCCTCTCCCTGATAGTTATCAACCGTCCGTAACCTGACCTGTAAAGTTGGCCCAGTTAGAACGAACAGCATCACTATGGATGAAAACATCATACCCGGCTTGTCACTTTAACATGCTGGATGGCCCCACCACCCAGAATGTCACTGGTGTCATCCTGGTCGCCTTCGCGATCGTCGAGGGCAGCTTGATCCCGTTCGTCAATGACAACCGCGACCTCACCACCCAGCGCATCTCGCAATCGGGCAAGTTGGCCCAAATATGCACACAGGACGACGATGTCGCCCTCTGCCGAGTAGCAACCTTGTCTAGGAAAGAGTAAGCGAGTGGAATCTCGAGGTGACACTAAAGTAATCGCCTACCGGAGGAGGTAGAGCACCAGGTCTCGAATCATTTCGACCTTGGATTCAAGGTGTGAGTCCCGTTCATAGGTCAAGAGGCAGATTATATCCTCACCTCGTGCATGTTATATTTACTCGCCGTATCGTCCACTCCTCCGTTTTCCTTGTGATTGTGGGTGACAAAGAACAGATTCTTCACCATACCACGAACGTCAGGGTAAGCTTTAACCAAGTCGTGGTCTTGCAGTCCGTCGTACAGTGTATTCCTGTCCGTTTTGTTAGAGGTACGTCAATTAACTCTGACGAATGTCGAAATAACACACCTTATCAGGCTCGATATGGTCGGGCGCATTCGTCGCTGAACATCTATTCGAGACATAGGCAGACCAGATGTCGCCAGGCGTTCCATAAGCGACATGTCGAATCGATACAGCCTTCTCCCACGAGGGTGCTCCATCGATAGCGCTAGAAAACAAAGTCAAGCCTGTAGGTGCACATCGCGGTGCAACATACCGAAATTGTTCAAAGTCGGTCGCAGTTGGAGAGGATCGCCAATGAGAATCAAATGCTCCACCGATGGTACAAGGCTCCCCAATACGTGGGCTTCGAGTACCTGCCCGGCCTCCTCGACCATCAGTACCTTGGGAGACAGTGACTACGAAAAATGAACATCATAAACAAGGTGGGTTCGCATTGGAACGGACCTTAAGCAGTGTTCCTAGTTTCGCTGCACCTGTTGAGAGGAGGGTATCAGAAGCTGCTTCGTATATATCAAACGATCGCGTACCTGTTGTAGTGCATCCAATAATCTTGACATTCTTCAACAAATCACGTCGGACCTGTACGCCTTCAGATAAAGCAGATCGTTGAATCGCGTTGAAACCCACCTCTTCTTTAATTTCGTTGTGTTCCTGAACTTTGTCTGCGTGCTTCTTTCTTAGTCGTTCAAATTCATCTTGTTGATTCTGGTGCATTTCCGCTCTCGCGTGCTCAATCCAGTATGTGTGGAGTGCCTTCCGTTCCTGTCGACTCATGTTCCAGACCCTGCCATCATGTAGAAGCGCATCCAATCTACGCTTGTTAAAAGGCACTGTTGGGATTTCATCTTCACCAAGGGCCGCGAAGAACCCCGCTGGGTCGGTGACATACGCGGGATGAGGGGAAGTTGTCTCCGCGACAGGTGGAGCCGGGGCAGATGGTTCAGGCAGTGAAACTGGCGCCTTCTCCGGTTCCGAGCCAACACTCTCAACCGGAGGATCGGAGAACTTGGCAGTCATCCAACTTTTTTCTGGCCGAATCTCGGAATCTGCTTCGTCTGCTTCATCCTGCCCATCTTCTTCCGGAGTGTCTGGATCCTCGGCATCCGCTGTAGTCTCTGTCGCCAGGAGCTCATAGGGGTTGGAACGAGAGGAAGGGCCAGGTTCAGCGACGGGCTCGCTACTAGTCTGCGGAACGCTGGGAACAACCGGATTGGCGATCATGTCCAGAAAATTCAGATCGCCAGCATTCTTCCAGAACGCATAGAAGGAGGTGTCCTGCACGATAACCTGGCCTTTGGGACCCTGCGTTTTCCACTGTTCTCCAGATTCAGAATCGTCGTGAGAAAGGTTCTTGGCAATGCCGACCCATGAAGGTGGTTGGGACATCGACACATGGTGTTCCGGGTGAAGGAGCGAAAGATACTTGGTGATTTCCGACGAGTCCGATTCCAGATTGATCTTGTGTACTTGATCAATCAATTGAGAGATTTCCATCCCCACAGACTTGAGTTCGCGGTACTTGGTAGTGCATGTGTGATGAAGACGAGATTGACCCGCGACCATCTCCCGCGTTTCGATCGAGTACTGGGAAATGCGTTCGTCGGATGAACGAGAACCCAACCGAACGATGTCTTTTGTGATACCCGCATCAAGGACAGAACACAGCATGTGATCGAGAGCATGATTGGTGAAAGCGATCATGAGGATGGGACCGATATGATTTGCCACGAGCACACGTAACAGCTCTACACCCGTGTAGCTCTGAAATCGAAACGTATCATCAGTTTAGCGAGTTTGTTGGTGATTGAAGTACGTCACCTTTCCGGTACCAGGTGGTCTGCCAGTGAGCGCCACGTTAATGACTGACCTGACACTAAACTAGATACGTGACTCACCCCTGAATCAATACAAGTTCTCTTGTCAATGCCGCGATGACAGCATCAGCCTGACTAGGGTCAAGACGACTGGCCCGACGCAGCTCTGCCTGGGCACGGTCGACCGAACTCTTATCAGACACACTGATCTGGAGATCATCCACCTCTGCTTCTTCATTAAACAAAGACGACAACTGAAAGCTGAAACCCGGGAGACGCGTATACTTTGGAGGGTCAATGGCACAGGTCCTCAGGTGACCGAACGGACGAAAAACGAGATAACGGGAGAAAGGCACGATCTCTGGCTCCCTTTTAAGGGCTTCGAGGAATGGACGGATGGCTTCATACAGGACGGGCGATTCGATGAGCACCTTTATATCATCGGATGATGAACGTTTAGTCCGCAGCTCGGATAGAATGCGCAATTCGATGCTGGTGTCAAAAAAAACGACTCGAATCTTGACCCGATTCCCGTCCGATTTCACATGATCTGTTAATTCGGTGTTCGAACTAGCCACCGTGCCGAGATGGACTGATATCTCCGTGGTTTTCTGCCAAACGAGAGCGACGAGCCCGCCCTGCATGAGTCGCTTGCCGCTCACTCCTTTCCAAAATGCGACGCGTGCACCGCCCTGCGCAGAACGAGCTCTGCCTGGAGGTGTTGCGACGGTTAGGCTCGTAGATATCCCCCGGAGGTCGGGAACCAACGCCGTAAAGGAAACGTCGGTGTAGACATTGAACATCAGAGATTCGTGGTTATCGGCCACCCCATGATATTTTCCTCCGCCCTTCAAAAGAAGCTCGCCTAGCCTTGTTTCGCGGCGATCTAAATTGTTCAGATCATCCTGCACAAATTGTGCCGCCCTCCGCAAAGGTGCCCTACAATCGATCGTTGTGTATTGCGCAAGAAGAATGATAACTGAAACGCTTACGTGAGCTCTTCTCTCAAAAGACGGAATTGGACATCCATCAAGCGTTGCATAGAGTCCGTTGGAGCAGGGTGCGGTGCGTCAACCAAGCTTGCCGGCAGAAATGGTTTAGCTCGGCACATCAACTCGTCATGAGTGGGGGCAATCCTAATGTTTTCAATGTCCACAAAGTCGTTGTCATGTCGCGGACCATCCAAACGTAGATCTCCGGGAGGATCATAGTCGCTATGGAGTGCGGCGATGAGACCTTCATTTGAGGCGGCATCCGGAGCACGGAGTGCACTCCTGCCCGAACTCGAACGTATTTCCTTTCCGAGTTCGCGATTGACGATTGACTCCAGACGGTTCACTTTCTCCCTGAGTAGGTTGATATGGAGATCACGGACCGGTGCTTGGATGTCTTGAAAGGGGTTGTCGAATGCTGGCGGGGATAAGGAGATGCCGGCGGTCCACTGGTCGAACCAGATGCGAAGATTTGTGACCAGAGAGACGAGGCGCGGGTACCTCGCCACGGCGTTCTTGAAACGAACCAGGCACCTATAAACATAATATAAAGACAGATCCCGCAGCAAAATCGAGATCTAGCATACTCGTCCAAGACACCAGCTATAGATGCCAATACTTGCTCGCCCAACTGAGGGTTGTTCGTTGTCAAGCCGGGATCTCTGAAAGAACGACTATCCATGATGGCAGCCATGCTCTTTTCAATCGTATCCGCGAGCTCTTTCAGATTCTGTAGCACCTCGGTAAAGAGAGTACTGTATCGCCCCTAATCAGTAGCGGGCATGTGAAACTATTCAAAACGACTTCTTACTTCACTCGGGTTTCGAGTGTGCTCTTGATAACAAAGTCGGATGATAGGTACTGTGAGAAGTGAGTGGAAAACGACATCGGCAAGGAGGGGCACACTGACGCGTAGTATCGGCAGTATCCCGCGCTGGAAGGACAGGACCTCACGATTATTTCCAACGTTGGCAGACACTTGTGGCCAACGTATGATATCAATCATTCGGTGCAAACCGTTTTGCTGCAAGAGAAAATAAGGCAAGGTTTATTGCAGCGTTAAGATCATTACGCACAGAAGACATAGTTTGCAATAGGAGCTGCTCGTTGACGTGCAATCAGCGTCGTTTGTGGCATCATCACCATCCACAACTTACTTGACCATCCTCTTGGGTCTGGAAACTGATTCAGCACATTCATCGCCACAACAAAGATGTTACATCATACCCAACCGTTAGAGGCAGTGGCGCTATTCAAGGGATTCAAGAAAGCATAGACTTCATACGTGCTTTTAAATCTAAAGAAATCGGAAAGAAATCTCTTCAAGTTGTTGTGCGCTTCAGAGGGAGACAAAGAAGAAGAAGGATCTTGAGAGAAAAACCCGTCCGTGCCGCTACCACTCATCTTCGACAAGCCCTCTTCGGTCAAAAAGGGGGCGATGCGTTGTAAAACGGTAGTGGATCGCGGCCCCGCGGGCACGGGAGATGGGTTCCGAGTGTTGTCCACTTTTTGGGTATGGGCGTAGCGACAGCCGAATTCCCTGTTGCATCTGCCTTGTTCCCAAAAGAACCTGCAGACGCCAGGAGGAGGGTTCCCAGCGCCACTTGGACGAGCGATGTGTTGTGGCGGGCGGGAGGTATCAGGGGCTGAGGGTGACAGCGGTCGAACATTATCAGAGCTCTGGTTATTAGTACCAGGTGTATGTGAAAAACTACACCGGCTGCCTCTGTTGCAACCGGCTGGTGTGTTGAAAAATCGACATGGACGAGCCATTGCGAGACGAACTTTAAGATGGGGTTTGGGGGAGTTTCACGATACTTATACTGATCTCGGAGGGCAGATAACATCGGTACAGCAAGTGTTATGTAATTCGCACAGCTTCCCAAAGAGCTAGCTGAACGCGTGAGACGTTCTGGCCGCGGCTTCAAGGAATCTGGAAACGAGAGATTTGAAGGTGAGAATCGCAGATACAGGCTGACATTATGAACGACCGACGTTCGTGTACTCTGCTAGCCGACCCGCAGAATCTGAGCAGTTACGAGCAGTAACCGTTTGAACGACTCTTCTTGTTATCCCAAACGGTGGTCAACAAGCAGTCAGAACCTATCTCAAGACAGAGACGATCATCGATCCTGTTTGTTCGTTTGACGACTTGCTCAGAAAGAGGGTCGTCGTCACGGCATTTCTTTGTATTTAACGGTAATTTCCTTCCTTCTGTGATTGGTTCGATTACCTGCTTTATGTAATAAACAATGTTTTACTTTCCCCCCCCAAAACGCCTCTCCCTGCATGCATGCATGTCGGCGAAATATCAAATGCCTACCAGCAAGCCCGTTCTTGGAGGGGATATCCCATGTGCCTACGTACGGACCCGGGAGATGAGATGAGATGAAAGTGAACACCTCGAAGAGGAACGACACCCTGAGGCTGCACACTGGCAGTCCACTCAGTAGCCCCTGCGCCGCCATCTACCCCAGCCTCGGGCCCCGGGAACGTGGAGACCGCATCTCAATCATTTACAGTCGACTCTCCTAACGCATATCTCTCGGGAGAGCCCTGAAAACTGAGTTGGGGAATCCAAAATTCTACGTGTATGCGTTATACTGGGTATGTGTTAGTATAAAGGAGTCGACTATACATCCTTTCGACGAGCCCGGCCGGTGAATCCGTAGTCAAGGGTGCAACCCATCCCCCGCTTCTGTTACATCGTTTCAACCCAACCCAAGCTGTGCGCTGATCCCCCCAACTTGAGCTCGAACCCGCACTCGATTTCTTTGGATCCTCAGATTCACAATCGCTTCCTGGCCGGTGTCACATCCCCATTCCATGTCGCCAGGATACATACACGCGATACCCTCGCACCCTTCGCTTGCATATATACACGCATCGCAGATCGTTTTTTCCCTGCAAAACGTGTGATATCGGATCTCGTTGGAAATATTGAAAAATGACGTATAATTTGGTCAAAAGGTGTGAGTACATAACGAAGAGAACTGCATAGCATGGCCGACGTCAACAAACAGATACTATACAGTATGCTACATCCACCTCCATCCTACATCGTTACCATCATGAGGTTCCACCATATCAAAAAGGACAGGGCCACCCTTCACAAATCCAAGGACACCCGCCCATTACTCGTATGCACCGTAGAAACACTCTCACCCCCCCTCCTCGCCCCATCCCCCCCCGCCCAATACACCACCCCAGAAACTGTACTCCTATGCACCGTCTGATTCACAACCCTCCGCCGACCCGCCCCCGAAGGATCCACAGGATGCACATCCCGAACAACCGGATGCCCATTCGACGTCACCACCTCGTACGTCCCTTCAAACGCAGGGTGCATCACCACCGACGCAGGACCATTCGAAGTCCGCACGTCCGATATGAGACGGGCCCCTAGCGGGGCGTCGTCGTAGTGAAGTTTGACCGCGCCGTTGCTGGAGCGCGATTTCACGACAAAGTTGCCTCCAGAACCAGACGAGGTGGTCAGTGAGACGGACGAGACGATCGGGCTGTGGCATGACCGATGTCAATGATAGCGCACTGATGACAATGTCCTTAAACTAACCTGTTGCTCGTTCGCATCTCCAGCTGGGTGACACCCCTTCCCGCACTGAAAAGGGACGCAGTCGCCTGAATGTGCGCATTGGAGGTATGTAGAATCAAAGTGTCAGAGATATTGAAATGACCAGTGACAGGACCATTGCTCGACGTCAACGACCCTCTCGTCAACGTGATGGACTAGTCAACACAGACGATCAGCCTATCATAAATCGATAACGTGCGATGGTACTCACGTTGGCTTGAATGGGCGAATTCGCCGCCTTGAGTTCCATATTCTCAAACACGATCGACTGCCAAAGATCTCCGATCTCATGCGCAAAGTTACTCGTGTGTGTCGTAAACTCCTTGATGCGAAGCGGGGAATTCTCAGTCGCAGCAGCCGGGAACGTGAACACGACTTCAAAGTACAATCGATCGCGAGGACTGGACCATACCGGCGTGGGCGTCTACACGATCGATGGGATTCAGTTCCAAGGGCTCGCGAGAAAGTATTAAAAAAAAGACGTACATAGATACCAACCCCATCCCTATTCCCACTTTTCTGAAGTCGGCACACAGTCGCACGTGCAAGCGCCCGCTCATTGTGATACGCCACACGCACGTCCACCTTGACATCATCCGTATCTTCAGTCGATTGTGTGACATGAACCTTTCCATTCTGATACGAGCCCCGCGAGATGAGATACAGCGCTTCAGAATCGATCGGCAGGAAAAACGACGTCTCGGCACTTTCGGCATAGTTGGGTGCCCAGTGTGGACGAGACTGATAAGACGACCAGTTGAGACCTCCAATCGATTCAAGGACCCTACCATCTTCGGCGCGAGGAACACCCACAGAACCCTCATTCCAGGGCTTTCCAGGGGGGAAAAAGCGTCAGTCCTCGCTTTTCGCGACGAGGAAACGAACACTGACGGTGCCGCCACTCGCCATACGGACGATGGTATGCGTGAGACTCAGAATCGCAAGGTAGATGAGGAGCGCGACTGTAAACGCCTTGCAGAACCTCTTAGTTGTGGATGGACGATATTGAACAGCGGGCGCAGAACCGTTCGGCGCCCCGGGTGGGTGGTCGCTAGGGTATTTCGGAGATGACGAAGGCGGTGCCAAAGGTGGTGGTGGCAGGAGCAATGGTGTACTGGTGTGATATGAGTGGGTGTATGAAGGTGCGCCCGAAGGTGACTGTGGATGAACGGGCCCGAAGTTGCCGTTTAATTGTCCTGCTGCGTGGTGGTCCTGCGGAGAAATTGCAAGTTGCGGTGGCTTTGCATCTTCGACGATGATCATGATCTGTTTTTTTCAAAAACCACAAAGGCAACCTTTTACAATTGCAACACAACGTCTCCAACGACAACAAGACAATAAAAGAGAAGAGAACGAGGTTCGGGATGTGAAACCAAGCAGTCAAAAGTCGTATTGTGGGTAAACGACTGCGGTCCTTGTTCCCTCAACTACGCCGCAGCCGGTCGGTCTCTCATGCCATCAAGACAATAGAGTCAAACTACTCCCAGGCGCTCGCGGACTTTCAAGCTCTCCCCTCCTCATCCTGGCCTTGTCGTGTGTTCAAAGGTATGTCCGCGATCAAGAGCTCATGGTCTTCTGCAGGCGCGATCCGAAGGTTCAAAAAACATTGCATGGATCATAAAGCCGCAAGTAGACCACCTTTTCGTCGTGGGAGCCACCCTCACTGATGGCAGATCAGCGGCCCGGTGGCAGTGCACCGCACCTGTTCCCCAACCCAAACTTTCTCAGATGGGGCATCCCCCCCTCCCCATCTTTGTCGGCGAACAAAGAGGTCGCATTCACTCAAAAGCGGGCTCCCGCCGGTGTCCTATTAATTTAATCTTCCTTCGTCAAGTTACTTACTGTGTGAGGCAAAGACGTCATCTTGAACCCGATCAACACGAAGTGCGCCGCCATCCGACCCTGGGAAATGGCATCAATAATTCATTCCCCGGCGCAGCGCTCGTGACGTCTTTTGATGTAGCTTACCCATTTGCAGAAACATACGTACAACACGAGGCCCAACAACGAAAACACGATGTGATGGTGTAGGCTATCTCTATCTCATCCTCTGCTCTTTCCCGGCGTGAGGTAAACACTCGCTCGTGCGTCGTGCCGCCATATGATCAAATGAAAATGATCTTGACCAAGTCTGGTAAACCTAGCTGATCGGGCTGGAAGTTTCATACCTATCCCGATCGATGAGGCGATGAGGCACTGTTTATGAGCTCACAGGGTTTGTTGCCACAGGGTCGTAGCCTTGCGCAGGATGCTAATCGCTCGGTACACGGGAATGAAAGGGGACCCCCCTGCGGGGAAACTATGTTTTTTGTCAAGAACGTACCGTTCACCCCCAACGAGGGATGACCCTTTTTCAGATGCGATGTGATCCCAGCGTTGATGTCACAGGTCCCGGTAGTGAGATGAAGATCATAATGAGATCACCTGTATACACGAGTCCAGCAACGTGAAAGTGACCTCACGATGAAACGGAAGGAAGTTCATCTGTTTGTGCTGGTTTATCCAGGGCCTCACAGAGATCACCCGAGAGGTACGCAGTGCGGCCCGGGGAAGTAAATGAAAACTCGTGCACGACGGCATGCCGGTGGAGTCTAGCATCTCAGTGAGGCAGTGCGGCGAGAAAATCACTGCACCGATGTGGAGGGTGACGTCTGCGTAGATAACGAGGGGATAGCGATAACAGGCAAAACGATTAGCACGTCATTTTCAGACGCAAAGGCAAAAACCCCCTAGGGGAGACCGGAACAGGACGGGATCTACGTCGTTTGAGAAACGGATGGGTCGGAAATCCAAGGTTGGTTGAGTGCGTCGAGCTCAACTTTGATATTGCGGACGTAGAGGCCGCAAATCGGATGAGACGGACCATGCTTCCTGAGAGAAAATAAAAGAAACCTGCAGTTCCACGAGCACAGAGCTCGGAAATAGCAAGGCTCCGAGGCTAGAAAGATATGAAGTGCCGGCAGCGTAAACGGAGCAGATAGGAGGTCAGTGTGCCCACCGTAACTTCTTTTCGCCCAGCCGTTCGGAGGGATGGTGTACACGATCGTCCACGTCAAATCAACGCGCAGCTTGTCACTGTATTCTATGAAATGCGTGCGCTGTCCTTACCTTTGTGTCGCGAACATAGGCAGGCTGGAGTGGGAATCCTTTACGACAGGACATGCAGCTACTGAGTCGAAACGCTGAGGTGGGCTGCGACGAGAGAATTCTGTCCTACATGGGAAATTGGAGTTGTGGTAGCCTTGGCTCCCCTTCCGAGTATGAAATCACGTACGAACACACACTCCATGGAGCGACTTATAGCCGTGGTGGAAGCTTGGAAGCAGGTTTACCTGCCTTGTCGTGATGGCACACTTGGGATGCATGCATACGGGTTGGCAGCGCACCGTCGCGAACAAAAGAGCCAACGGAACGGTTTGTGCTTTCCCGGAGTACCGGTTGATGACTGGCAGAAGGCATCCGAGTCCTGCGGAGATTGTTTCAGTGATTCATTTTGGTAGATGGGTGCCAGGAGTCTTTGAAGGAGCCAATCCGTCGGCCCCACTCCCCCCTTGGTTGAACGGTCGTTTTCCTTTTGCTAAATTTCCCGAGACTGACACCAAGTCGGAGTGGCTGTGCTCAGTCGTATAGATTAGGGAGTTTCCAGAAACGAAGTGTACGAGGTAAACACGTAGAGATCGATGATCGTTTTAGTTCCAGTCACTCGGTGACTTTCCGCGGGCTAATGATTCAGAGAATCAGTCAGGTGTTAATGACATGAAACGTAACTCTTACGCGTCTATAGGCCAAAATAACCTTTAATATGTATTCGTCTGATGACAAGCTCTAGTGTAGAGTATCGACTTGATATGATCAAGTTGCTACAGGACCCATTGGGGACCATATCTTGAGACTCTATTTCAGGCCCCGGTCAATGTCCGATTGGCGGAGCGGAGATTGAAACGTCCACTCGCACGTGTTGTTCTCGCGTCATAGCGCCCATGGTTCCCACCCAAAGACCCCGTACACTGCCTAATAGCACCACGCACTTGGTTCACACAGGTATACGATCAAGTTTCAGCATTGGAGGGGGTGTTTGGTTCGCTACAAGTGCCGCACCCACTGTTGAGCGTGCGGGTCGCGCCACTGTCAGGGAGTGAGAGTCCGATGACCGGAAAGGCGAGCGAGAGAGAGGATCGAAGAGATGATGAAATTGTGTTCATTTCACGATACGCTCGTGTATGAAGATCGTGATGGGGATACGATCCAGAGATGTAAGCGAGATGGAGCAAGGAGGAGGTGATGTCAATGATGTGATCTGCGGTGATGGGAAGGGAGCGTGCAGTAACTATGACGCGGGTGCGAGGCCATGGCATCGTGTGCACGATAGGCAACGAAAAAAAAAAAAAGAAAAAAGTCCGATGGACGAGCGCCGACACGAGGCAGAGACCCCGAATGATGGTGACCACATCACCTGGGAAAACACGCGACGATGCGTGAGGGCGGGGGCAGTCCCCGCGGGGGTGGGAGAGAAAGTGTTCAAAGGCGGGTAGGAGGAGGTGATGTCCATCAACCGCACGGTATCCACGAGGCGGGTGATGGAGGAGGCGCGGCGGGATTGAGGCAGTGATCGGGGTCCGTTGTGTCAAGTGACGTGCGACTGCGCCGATTGCAGGCATTTGCCAAATTGGATGAGAACCTGCCAGGCCTCGCCAACGTTGCATGTCAATTATTGTGGTAACCTCGCGGGGAGGGGGGGGGGAGGGGGAGAAACGCCGGCCGAAGGTGATTTTTGAGAAACGCTCGGTCGTCGGGTTTCTTATCAAGACCAGTCCAAACTCAACTTCTTTCCACTGGACTCGTCCCCATGTCTGTCTCACCACAGCCAGCATCCGCTAACCATCCCTCATTCACAATGACCATGACTTCCCCACCCCCGAATGGCACCGTACCAACTCAGTCAAACGCACAACTCGCTCAGCTCCTCACCGCTAGCTATCGCGAGTCAGAAATACTCCGAAAAGACCTCTCCTCAACACGAAAACGACTCGAAAAGGCGGAACGTCTCCTCGCATCCTATTCCGCCGCCGCCGCTTCTTCCACGGGGGCTTCCCCACCCAACACCAACAACGGCAACGGCACACATCCCATCTCCGAAGCAGCACAGCGGGTCATCACAGAGTGCGAGGCACGTGCCGATCGCGCAGAACACGCTCGAGACGAAGCAGACGCACGCAGACGCGTCCTCTCCGATAACTGGGAAGAGCTCAATCGCTACCTCCATCTCATCGAACTCCGCGCCGCCGACGCAAGAGCAGGGTTCGCCCGCCTCGTCGCAGAGGGTGGCGGTCAGCTCGTCCTCACACCCGTCCCCCTCCCTGGTTACCACCCCCAAACAGTCATACACACACCCTCTGCACCCAGCCCCGCCAGCATGCTCGCCCCCGCCCGCTCCCATCGCCATTCTGCCTCTCTCAACTCCTCGCACGGCATACCCCCCTTACCCCCACCACCCCACCCACCCGCATCCCGGGTAAGACCCCGCTCTGGCAGTATCGAAGAGTCCTCTTATCAGCTCTCGTCCGCTCAGCCTCCCGCAAAACGTCCTCGCAACGAACGCGACTATGATAGGGTACGTTTTATCAGAGATGCGTGTGTGCGAGTTGGATTTTTCTACAGTGCGCACTTGAAGTTGTCATCATTTTCTGACAAGCCTGCCTCATCGTACATTCCCTAGTACAAAACCA
>JBBPNR010000492.1:0-22768 GCA_038091015.1 Boletus vermiculosoides
CTAAAGCCTATTGAACACACATCCAACATCAATAATGCAAGAATTTGTTCTTATCCACAACACTCATGCAGGCCCTGCAAGTCCCCTGCACCAGTGCAGTTCAACACCATGTTAGTTCAAGTTGATGAAGAAGCATGATGGTGTGGTGGCTTCCATGGTACATATCTCCAAGGTCTTGAATGTAATTTCTAATCAGTTGTATAGGTCTTCAGGTGGCCGAGATCTGCGTCATCTTCAAGCTCCCACCTCATCTTGGGAATCATCCAGAACCTCTCACCTATATCCACTGGTTCAAGCTGTTAAACCACATTGATGACCATGTTAAGATGTTCTGTGTCTGCTGCTCAACTCGGAACCATCAACCCAATGCAGTGGTTATCCTGGTCACTCAGCTTATTCAGCTCTGCCACCTAGTCCCTAGGTTCCCAAGCAGGGCCATTAATCCTCTCTGGAATCACAGCAACACAATCACCATGGCTGATACCTTTTACTTGAACAGGTACATAAATCAACACACTTTTGAATAGTACAGAGTACACCCATGAGGTGATAGGATCAACATTGGGGTGTGTTGTGAGCTTATATTGTGTGGTGAAGGGTGGGTGGGTGGATGGGCAGTAAGTAAATATTGACGACATTTATCATGTGATGCTAACTTTGGTCAATCGGTAGCATTGTGGAACTGACAAAATCCTTGCAGATCATTTCCTCTAACCACAGCAGAGCAAATGTGGCCTATATTTTTGGTGTTGGAGGAACTGTGCTTGACACTCCTGACAAAATCCTTGCAGATCATTTCCTCTAATCACCACAGAGCAACAGGGTCAACATGGGCTCAGCCAGTATTTTCAGCATTGGAGGAACTGTGCTTGCCACTTGGCCATGTACCCTTACCTACTATACTCTTGTCCAATGTACTCATATTATAGAAATTCCAATGGTAGCTCAGAGTGACAGGATCTGTGGTGTACTCATTGGAGAAACTGCACTTGGCCAAACAGTCTATGTTGTGGACTGTAGCACTGTACAATGAGATATTGCTACATAGACTATGTAGCCAATGGTAGCAATGCCACCAGTATCACTTGATAATGTAGCCTACTTTGGCAACCAATTATGTCATGTGGCTATGTAGTGTAACTGCCACTTTTCTTTTTTACAGATGTCCAACCCCAGTGTTACAATTGGTGTAACAATGGTACATGTTTGTGAACATGTCATCTCATTCCTACTCTTGGGCAACTCCAGAGGAGTTTAGAGTGAACGGCTTGACCAAAGTCAACAGTACTGGGACTGGCCCAGAGTTGGTAGAGGGGAGGATGAGGCAGAGGTGAGGTGAGGCATGAGAGAAGGGATCTCAAGGAATGAGTTGGCAACATGAATAAGTGTATATCAAGGTTAAGGGAAAAGATAGGTACAGGCAGTGCTCCAATATATATAGTAGGTACTTTAGGGCAGGGATCAGAGCCCTAAAGATAAATAAGGAAAAGGACGCATCATGTCACATAGCATGTGAAGTAAACAGATGGTTAGGAATGAAAACGCATAACCTGTGAGAGAAGGCTATGTAGGAGAGTAGTGTCTATATGAGTCAGGGAGAGTAAGTAAGAGTCATGAGAGGAAATAAAAGGAGAGTCCTGGAGGTGATGAGGACAGGGGTATCCAAAGGTGGTGAGATATAGCCTTATCCCTTGAATAGTGACTCGTCTAACAGGTTGGCCCAAGTGGAGGCAGGAATTTGGTAATCTCTGAGATCATGGAAGATCTCAGCAAAGAGAGAGGAGCCAGGATGGTTGAGGTGGGATGAGGGGGTAAGCAATGAAGGAATAGGAATTGGGAGACAGTGAAGAGGAGGAGAGGAAGAAAATGAATATGGGGTCTCCTCAACTGTAACACCCAAAGTGACCAAATCCTGTGGGCAGTGAGTAAGCTGCAAGAGTGGGTGGCACAATCATGCTGTAATCCATTCCAATCAACCAAAGAGGATAGGGTTGGACATTTAGTACTCAGGGCCACAGGTGCAAGTGATGCAAGTTGCTTGATTGGAAGATCAATGCCAAGGTCTGAGGGAGTGGTGGGTGAAATGAACAACAAGGCCAAGTGGGTGGGCTCAGATGAGGACAGTCACTGGCAGAGGGATGTGGTAAGAGGAAATGGGATGTTCCAAGTTGCTAACACTTAATGTTACTTGTTGGTCATCTGGGCTGTCACAACATGTGACTTCCTAAGTGAGTAAGGTGGTGGTACCAGCAGCATATCTTTTCATCCACTATCTTGTTCTCACCAGTGAGCTGGCTTCCTTACATTGAGCACCTTGCCTGCTCCTTATTTTCACACCCTCACAGCTCACTTGCCCTGTATTGGACCAGAAGCCCTCTGGGGCCTTTGCCCATATCCTTACTCCTGCATAATGTATTTTATTACACCTGAGCATCAAACTGTCAGTACAAAAGTAACTACCAACTGTTCCACTGATCCCTGTCATCTGTATCATCACCTTGTTACAAGTTGTCATTGTGTTTACTCTTTTCTTCTTATCTCGAATCACCTATGCTTCTCATTGTTATCTACAGACAACCTCATTTGAACCCTGTTGTTGTCTAGTTATTTTTCCCTTCCTTTTTTCGCTGACCTAATCCACACCTTCCATCGTCTTCTACAATATTCCACCATCAATCAGCACTTTCTTACCAATCATTCTTTTGCTTTCTATGAAGTTCTATATTCTTCTATTTGTCCTTTCATTCTTGACTCATATTTAAACCCTCATAGTTCTACTTTTGACCTTAAGTTAGACCTACTCGGTATAACCACAACCTTGTCCTAGAACCTCCACTCTCTAAGTCATTGTTGTACTTTTGAGTCAATGCTCTTTGTTCACCTTTGTTGTTGTAGAAACCCTACAACTCCTCTGTCTGGGTAGAAGTCCTACCAGATCACCCACCTTCATCGCTAGAGAAGTCCTCCAACTCCTTGAACCTCTAATCCTTGAAAGACTGAGTATATTACTATTCCTACCCAGGCTAGTCATAACAAAAGGTCTAACTTTGTCTGAAGCTACTGCCATTGTAGTCTTCCACCATTTTCTCTCGACTCCCTCCCTCAACCTCTCGCTGGTGGTGTGGACTTCCAGGAGAAGACTCTGAACCCTCAAACTCTGAACAAGGAGAACCATCTCCTGACTCTGACCCTGACCTCAAACTCCCATCCTTCGAAGATCGAGATGAGACTATAGATCTCTCTCATAATCTTTCCTCATTGCTACTCCTCCCTCAACAATCAACACTTCTGTCCCCCACTCCTACAACCTCCAGACCCCTCTTCCCTCTTCCCCCTCCCACTCCCCCACTTCCACCACCACCACCACCACCCCCATTCCCTCGAGCACCTCCCCCACCTTCTTTCCCACATATCCCACTGCCAACCATGTCCCACAAAACAACTGAACTCTGCATTGCCACCCCTGAGAAATATGACGGCTCCTTCGAGACTGCCCTCCAATGGCTCCATATGGTCCAGTTTTATCTCCACATAAACAAAGAAACCTACAAAGATGACAATAAACAAGTCACCTTTGCTCTTTCATACATGACCTCTGGACCCATCCTTACTTGGGCAACTACCTTTCGAGCCAAATACATCACTGGAACCACCATCAGCCTTGAAACCTTTGCCAACTTCATCACCAAATTTAAAAAGTCCTTTGAACATAAAGACATCACCAGCAATGCCATCACCTGGCTCTCCACCCAAAGGATGACTAAAGGGAAGAACGGAACTTTCTCCCCTTCATTAAACCTGTTACAATTGAGGGGACCCCTAACTCATTTCCTTCTACAACTCCTCCTTGTTGTTTACCAACTCCAATCCCTTTGTTGGTCACCCCACCATTCCATCTTGATCACCCCAGCACTTCCCTCTTCTCCTCCCTCTTCTTTAATCTCTGGGACTACCAAATCCTTGCCTCCACCTGGGCCGACCTCTTAGACAAATCTCTTTTTGAGGGATGAGGCTATTCCACACTGCCTCTCGGGCATCTCCACCATTGCCTCTGGACCTTCCCCCCCTTCATCGCCTCTTGGGTTTCTCCCTTCTCTCCATGATTCTTACTTTATCTACTCTGACTTGCACAGACACTGCTTCCTACATAGCTTCTCTCATAGCTATGCATTTTCCCTTTTTATCCTGCCTGTTTACCTCACATGCCTCGTGACACGACATGTCTCTCTCCTTATTTATCTTTAGGGCTCTGAACACCTGCCCTAAAGCACTTACTATATATATTTGAGTGCCACCTGTATACTCCTTTCTCTCTAACCTTGATATATACTACTTTGTGTTATCAAACTCATTCCTCGAGATCTCCTCCCTTGTGCCTTGCCTCTCCGCTGCCTCATCCTCCTCTCTACCAACTCTGGGACAGTCCCAGTACTGCCAACTTACATCAGGCTGTTCACACTTAACTCCTGAAGAAGGTGACCAAGTGTAGGAATGAGACACGGTTCTTCACAAACATGTACCATTGTTACTGGCTGTAACAAAACCAATATGTCTCTGAATTCCAGAACTACACTGGAAGAGCTGGAATCACTGACCCGAATGTCCTTATTGGGTACTTCTCTGCCAGGATTCCCCCCTCCCTCGTGAAAAGAATCATGACCATGGACACCATCCCCTCCACCATCACTGAATGGTATGCCAAAGCCATTCACTTCCAAACTCAATGGGAGTGAGCCAACGAAATCGCTCAATGAAGCTCCAAACCCTACCAAACGACCTACCACTCCTTCTCCTTGATATTCTCCCCTTCCAAACCAAAAGATCCCAACACCATGGACGTTGATGTGATCAAGGTGTCTAAACTCACCCCTAATGAAAGGAAGAGATGTATTGAAAAGAAACTCTGTTTCTGATGCCAAAAACCTGGCCACCTCAGCAATGCCTGCACCATCTTCTTGAAGAAGCTGTTTGAGAAGAAAGTCCAACAAGTGGTTGAAGAAAGTGAAACCCTTCCTAAACTTGAGGATGTTGAAGATGATGATGATGAGGTGAATGTCAGGAGGATTTCTTTTTCAAAGATGGATTTTTAAATAGGGAAACCCGATTGACACAGGCTTTCCCTCCCTCCTTGTGTGCCATAACTGTACAATCTACGATGAAATCTATGCAGATCCCAGTTCAACTCATTGTACCATTGCACACTCTCCAAACCGTCGAATCCTCCGCCCTTATAGGCAGTGGTGCAGATATCTCCTGCATCAACTGGAACTTTGTCAAGAAACACCAACTTCCTCTTACTAAATTAAAGGAACCCCTATGTGCCAGGAATGCTGATTCCTCCTGCAACAAAAATGGCGATATAAAATTCTCCTGTAAACTCTTTGCCTCTTTCAAAGGAATTGTCCATCAAGTAACCTTCTATGTTATGGCATGTGGTCAACAAAACCTTATCCTTGGACTTCCCTGGCTAAAATCCGCCAATCCCATCATCAACTGGTCCACCCAGATCCTCCTCATTGAAGAATCCACTGACCAATCCCAAGACCTCTACCTGTCTCACTTCTCTGACTCAAAATGACATGACTCAGTCTACTGTAAAACCCCTCCTCATCAACCTCGTCATATCAACATCAACTCTGTCTTGAACTACCACCTCGAAGGATATCTCCAATGGAAGACAGAGAAACAATTCATCAATCGAGTCCTTGACAATAGGGTGATCCAACAAATCATCCATTGTGACAATCATTTTGTCCCTAGAGGCTCTCCTTTCATCACCAAACTAACTACTGCTGTAAAGTAGATGATTAGTGTAGGGGGTGCGAGGGGAGAGTTGTCCCAAGGGGTTTGTCATCAGGTTGTCAGTATGAAGGGTTTGCTGGACTGACCATAGTGTGTCGCTGACAAATATTACTAAAAAGGGAAAAAAGTGTGTGATGAAGACAAGGCGGATAGAAAAACCTGGTCAAGGACGAGGACCGGATATGAAATAAATGGCCTAGGACGAGGGCCGGAATGGATATGAATGGCCTAGGATGAGGGCCGGATACAATATGAATGAAAACGATAGGTGAGACTTGAGTGAGTGATCAATGTGAGGGGAGAAAAACTCCATTTCAAGTTGAAATACAAGGTTTTTATAGTTCAGGTTATGACCCAGACTTGTTGTAACTATGGGAATAAGCTATAAGGAAGTATTGCTTTAAGCATAAAAATAATGTAGCTAAAAAAAGGGATCTGACTACAAAAAGCTAAAACTAAGGTAGTCTGAAATAGGAAATGCATGCGGACAAGTGGAAAGGCAAGCAGATTAGGTCAGATAGGGGGAATGTAACCCTAAAAGGTATGTACACCTTACATCCGAGGGGGACTTTGAACTCTGACTGTCCCCAGTCAGTCTGACAACTGTAAGGGATAACGACAACAACAATCAGGAAGTGGGTGATGACAAGGATAGCATGCAATGATGACAACAATGGTGATGGTGACGATGGATGATGACGATCAGGAAGCAGGAGGCATTCCCTAGTCAGTCCAATGGAATGAGGGGCAGAGCACTGGCCACAACGATAATGATGATCCCAAAGCGGAAAGTGAAGACAGCAATAGTGTTCATGAAATAGGGAATGACAACGATGGTGGTAATGATAGTCTGGATTGGTTGCCTCTGACATCCTGCATGAGTGACTGGCTGCCCAAATGATGGAATGAGTCGCATGACTTCAAAGGCAGATGATGGGTAATGATAATGAGCAGGAGGATGGAGAGAGCCACACTTTCATGATGTGAACCATGTCTGTGGGACTTGTTGATAGTCCTGTGTCAAACCTATGGCGTCTGTGCATCACTTTGTCAGGGTAGGGACTGCGTCTGTGCACGTCTGAATTCTGGTGTGGTCCAACTGCCCGATATCTGCAACACAAGCCTAAACATGAAAAATAATAGTATAATGAAAGAGAGATGTAAGTATGAAGTGATAAGATTGAGAAAAATGAAACCGATTACGAGTGTCCGACTTGACTTGTCTTCATCGTGTGTCTTTCACGTCTATTCCTACATCAGATCCAAATGAGGTGGTAGAGGAACAACCAGATTGAAAAGCGGATATAGTGATAACTAGTGCTGTGTCCTATGCATGTTCGAAGAGCAGAATGTATGTAGGCAGGTTTGAGGACACAAGAACCTGAGGATTGAGAAGGAGAAACAAATGACACAACAGATTAGATATATGAATGAAGATGCGGATTAACTATATGAGATATGGCTGCTTGTTTTCTTTTTTGGTTCTTTTGTGTTGTTTTTTGATGGATAAACGATGAGCAATGAGCGCTGGCCTAAACCCAGGGTGAGACAGAAATCACCAGATGAAAACTAGGGTGAGATGAATACATATTGTGGTGTTTTTTGGATAGAGAAAGATGAGTGAGCTAGAAGATAGTGTCAAGAGGTTTGAACAAATAAAACTGAGGTTGGTTAGGATGCCCTGAAGAAAGTAAAAAAAATAGTTAAAATGAGCAGATCCCCAGATCAAAGAGAAAGCGCCATCAAATGGGTGGGGCGGATAACAAGGTGGATAAAGGAACCAATGGTCCCGAAGATGGTGCCAATAAGCAAGATGAAGCAGATAATGAATCATGCAGATCAGAAGGTAAGGTACTCGAAGTGGATTGGGCCACTGGGATGAACAACAAAGATGAATGACTAAAGGAAAACGACAGATCCAAAAAGGACAAGAGCGACAAAGTTGAAGATGAAACGTGCAGTACTGAGGACAGCGAGCTAGAAGAGAATGTAAAAGAAGGCTGGCATGGTACAGTGGGTAAAGGTCTGTGTGGTTGAGAAGGTGAGGAACTGAACAAGAGTTCTGTGAACAAGGCAGGTGGTAGTCCATCTGGTATAGATGACGATGGGTGAGAAGGCGGCAAGAAATCTAAAGGTGATGATGACGAAAGCAATGGAGTGGGTAGTGAATGAAATGAGCCTGAGAACAACACATCGAAAGAGGGCGGAAGAAGTGAAGTGGCTAAAGTGGATGATGATGAGGGTGGGGCAGATAATGATGGTGATGAACTTGAACATGAAGGTGGTGAACTTGAGGAGGACTTGTCAGATAAGACAGGATGTGATGGTGGATTGAAAGTAAAGGTTGAAGGTGAAGTGGATAGGGAGGATGACAACTTGCAAGACAACTGAGTGGGTAAGGTTACAAGAGGCAACAAGAACGAAAGGGATGTGAGCGATGAAGTTGGAGATGAAACAAGTAGTCCTGAAGATGGTGGACTAAGGAATTCAGCAAACAAAGTTGATAATGGTTTGTCTGGTATATAAGACGACAAATTGGAAAATGGCGGAGGTGGTAATGCAGCCATGGACAACAGAGGAGAAAGTACTTCTGCAAATTTGGAGAATCTGGGTCGTGGCTAGCACAAGAGACTTTGAAGGAAATGCTGCTAAATAGAGGGGAACAATCAATAATCAGTCCGATTGTTTCCAGAGCATCTTTATTGTCAATCTGGTTGGACACCTGCCCTATTAGACAGGGTGTGTCAGATTGGCCTAGCATGATAGGAAAAGGAAGGTTAGCATCGATTACTTCAAATGAAACATTACTCAATGTTATATCCTGCAAGACGGGATGTACAACGAAGGACTCGGCTAGCAGGGGTGAAGAAGTGGGGTCAGCACATATGACTAAAGAGGCAATGATGTCAGAGGATGGCAAGAGGATAGTACAAGAAACTTTGAAAGAGATAATACTAGATGACAGCGAAGAGATCAAAATTGATGTGTGAGCATCCGAACCGCTTGTCTTGTCAATCCAGTCAGATTCCTGCCATGCTGGACAGGGTGTGTTGAATTCATCTGTTGCAATAGAAAATGGAAGGTCAGTGTTGACGATTTTGAATGAAACATTACTAGGTGCAACATCCTGCAACATTGTGTGTTTGACAGGAGACACCGCTGGTGAGGGTGAAGAGATGAGGTCCGCATGGACAACAGGACAGGGTGGCTCGGAGGATGGTGTCAGATAGGCAGGAAACGATGGTGACAGTTTTGGAATGTAGAGCTGGTTGTTGTTGTTGCATCCTGGGTACCAGTGCTGGACTTCAGCAATGAATGCTGACCAATCTGGTGTCTGCGCGGATACCTGGCATGATGTCTCCCAAAGCTTGGCTTCCTCTAAGTCAGTGTACCGAATGGTGACCTTGATCTTTTCTGCATCAGTAAGTCCGAGGTTTGTTGCTAGGAGGTCGACATGTTCTAGAAACAAAGGTAGCTGTGTCAAGACCTGGGCACTGAATCTGGGTGCATTCGTGGTGACTCAATGAGGAAGCTGCAAGAGGTAGCTTGGGAGTGGCATGGATGATGACAAAAATGGCTGCAAAAAAATATTGCAATGCATGGTGAAGATACAAGTAGCGGTCAAATCGTGTGGTGGAGGGCGCAGAGCACTGTGGATAGAGACAGCAATGATGATGACGAGAGGAAGAGTGGTGAAGATCGTTAGATGTGAAGGAAGCCTAGAACAACAAGCAGGACTGATGATGGCAAAGGCGTTATGAGTGTGAATGTGGAGACTATGAGCTCAAGTGATGAGGACAAAAAGAACAGGACCTTGTCTGGATCATGAGCAACAATGGTGGCAATTGAAAGAAAAGCAATGGAGGTGAGACATGAAAGGGGTGATGAGAAACGTGAGGGACAATGAAAGAAAAATGAATGGGTCATGAGAGATGCCTGGCAAACATGTTATGTGGGCAAACATTGGGAGTCTGCGAGCGCTAAGGGCGACAACCTAAGAATGGGGTTCGTTCCCAGCATAAACAACGATAGTCATGATTGAAGGGAACTGAGCGAGGGCAAATAGCTAGGTGCATGGACGTTAATGGAAGGGAGATGATGGCGATGGTGATGTGGTGATAATTGGTGAGTCCTGAGCACGCGCAAATGCTCGAACTATGAGTTTTGGATGGTGATGACAAAAGAAGGGGATCCTGTGTGGACCACGAGCAATGATGGTGATGATCAAGAGGAAACTTCTGACTATGAGCCCAGACGACAATGATGAGATGTGTGCATGATCAAGACTACAAGCTTAAGTGATGGAGATGAAATGTGCAAGAGGCGATGTGAAGCATGAGGGGATCATGAGAGATGTGTGACAAAGATGGTATGCGCTTGACCAGTGGAGTCTGTGCTAGAATGACAATGATGGCAAAAATGGAGGAATCCCATCTAGAGTCCAGGTGATGATGATGGGTGATGGTAGGAGTAGCAGTCAGACGTGTGGAAAACAATGTGGAACGGTGATAATGAGGGTGATGGTGAAGGTCATAGAGTGCATGTGAGGCGAATGCTCAAACCATGAGTGCTGGTGACGACAAGGAAAGGGGGCCCATTTGAACCACAAGCAATCGTGATGATGATTCCTGGGAGATCCTGACTACGAGCAAGGGCCCAGGGAATTCGCAGGTGTAGGATTACGAGTGGAAATGATGGTGATAGAAGTGACATGTGCGCGAGAGTTGGGACCATGATCCCGTCAACAATGGTGGTGAAGGTGATATGTGAATGACTGTCTGGCATGAGCTGGAACAATGAGAACCACCAGGATCAAGGAAGTAATGGGGGGATGTGAGGGAATGATCTCTCTGATGATTGAGGGGATCAATGATAGTTTCCATGACAACGGATGGAGATGATGTTGATTCCACCAAGAATGGGAACGATCAATGCAATGGTCGAGACCAGGAACCTAATGATGAAGACAAGAGGAAGGAAAAGGCGATGTGACATGAGGGTATCCAAAAGAAGCATGATGAAGATGGTACACGTGCAAATGGTGGATCTGCGGGTGCTATTGGTGATGACCAAAGGGGGTTCATCGGGATCACGAGCAACAATGGTGACAATCAAAGGAGCTTCGAGTTAGCTGAAAAAAAGGGTGATGGGCAAGGATGATGGTGATTGAACAACCGGAGATCAGATGGGGCGATCCGATGATCAGAGAGATTGATGATGATCCCCGTGACGACAATGGAAAGAAGAGGGTGGATTTGAATTTGGGAAGTGAACTCTTGTCGAGAGGGTAGACTTCCTTCCAACAAATGGAAGGTAGAGGATTTTTGAAGGGGAAGTGGCGCACGAAAAAAATGATGCGATGATGGCGGAGGTCAACTAGGTGACTGTTGCTGTGGTGTAAGTCGGTGCATCCTTCTTGACAACCCTGGAAAAACCCCCTCATGGTGGGCTCCAGTTGTAAAGTAGATGATTAGTGTAGGGGGTGCGAGGGGAGAGTGGTCCCAAGGGGTTTGTCGTCAGGTTGCCAGTATGAAAGGTTTGCTGGACTGACCACAGCATGTCACTGACAAATATTACTAAAAAGGGAAAAAAGCGTGTGACAAAGATGAGGTGGATAGAAAAACCTGGTCAAGGATGAGGACCAGATATGAAATAAATGGCCTAGGACGAGGGCCAGAATGGATATGAATGGCCTAGGATGAGGGCCGGATATGATACGAATGAAAATGATAGGTGAGACTTGAGTGAGTGATCAACATGGGGGGAGAAAAACTCCATTTCAAGTTGAAATACAAGGTTTTTATACTCCAGGTTATGACCCAGACTTGTTGTAACTATGGGAATAAGCTATAAGGAAGTATTGCTTTGAGCATAAAAATAATGTAGCTAAAAAAAGGGATCTGACTACAAAAAGCTAAAACTAAGGCAGTCTGAAATAGGAAATGCATGCAGACAAGTGGAAGGGCAAGTGGATTAGGTTGGATAGGGGGAATGTAATTCTAAAAGGTATGTACATCTTACACCGCCACCAAACTTGCCATGGAGGCTGAGAAGACAAAACCCAAACCTACCCTCCCTCTGGAATACCAACAGTTTGCCCCTGTCTTCTCCAAAGAAGCCACAGACCATGTTCCTCCCTCTCAGCCTTACGACCACGAAATCAACCTTGATGAGAATTTCACCCCAAAAGTAGGGAAAGTCTATCCTCTCTCCCCAGATGAACAAAAGGCCACAGAGATCTTCCTGGCCAAAAACCTCACATCTGGGAAAATCTGGCCTTCCAATTCCCTTCAAGCCACTCCCTTCTTCTTTGTAAAAAAGAAGAATAGTGACCTCCGTCCCTGTCAGGACTATAGGTATCTAAATGAACACACCATCTGGGACGCCTATCCTCTTCCTCTCATCTCTGACCTTATGGACAAACTACAAGGTGCCAAAGTCTTCACCAAGTTAGATGTCCGATGGGGATACAACAATGTCTGGATTAAGGATGGTCACCAATGGAAAGCTGCTTTCATCACTCACAAAGGCCTCTATGAACCCACTGTGATGTTCTTCGGCCTCACCAACTCTCCTGCCACTTTCCAAAGGTTTATGAACGACTCCTTCTGGGATATGATTGCTGAAGGATGGCTTGTCATTTACATGGATGACCTCCTCATCTTCTCCCTTGACCACCAAACCCACGAAGAATGAACAAAACGTGTTCTCAAACAGATGATGGAACTTGATCTCCATCTCAAACTTGAAAAATGTACTTTTGCCACTGATGAGGTGGAATACCTCAGAATAATCATCAAACCAGGCAAACTTGCCATGAACCCCGTGAAACTTGATGGGATCACCAAATGGCCCATCCCTGCCAAGGTCAAGGATGTATGATCCTTCCTAGGGTTTGCCAACTTCTACCGATGATTCATTCCCGATTACTCCAATATCACCTGTCCCCTCATCGACCTAACCAAGAAAAATCTTTCTTGGAACTGGTCTCCCACTTGCCAGAAAGCCCTCTTCCTTTCAAAACCTGTCCTCCACCTTCCTAACCTTTCCACCCCCTTTGCCATGGCTACCAATGCCTCCAAATTTGCCTCTGGGGCAATCCTTCTATAGACCAACTCTAATGGGGATTGGCATCCCTGCTCCTACCTCTCCCAATTGTTCTCCTCTGCTGAGCACAACTATGATATTTACAACAGGGAACTCCTCACAGTCATCCGTGCTCTGAAGTCCTGGCATCACTATCTCCATGGATCCTCTTTCCCCATCCAAGTCTTCACTGATCACAAAAACCTTACCTACTTTCACCAACCCCAAAATCTCAACAGATGCCAAGCCAGATGGCTTCTTGACCTTGCTGACTTTGATTTCAAGATGATCCACATCCCTGGACAACTACTTGCTGGACCCAATGCCCTCTCCCGATGTCCTGACCTCCTACCCCCCGACTCCCCAGAAAATGATGGAGTTACCCTCCTCCCCCCATCTCTCTTTGTTAACATCATCGATTCAGCTCTTCACAACCATGTAGCCTAATCCTCCACCTCCAACCCCCTCATCCTCCAAGCCCTCCAATCCATGGATGGAGACATTCCTCCACCCTTCTGTTCTCGACTTTCTGACTGGCAACACTTTGATGGAATCTTCACTTACCAAGGATGAATCTACATTCCTGCTGATAATTCCCTCCACCACTCTATCTTAGAACATTGTCATGATCATGAAACCGCCAGTCACCCTGGCTACCAGAAAACCTGTCAACTTGTTGCTGCTGACTACTGGTGGCCCAGCCTTGCCTCTCACATCAGGAAATATGTTGAGGGTTGCACCACTTGTCAACAAAACAAAACTGACACCCACCCCACTGTACCACCACTTTCCCCTATGAAATCCACCTGCACCCAACCCTTCCAGCAAATCTCCTATGACTTAATCACTGGCCTACCCCTCTTTGGAGGCTTTGATACTCTTTTGGTCATGGTTGACCATGGGGTTACTAAGGGGGTAATTCTCTGCCCTACTAAGAATACCATCACTGCCAAAGAGATTGCTTCCCTCTTTTTCCACAAAGTCTATCTCTGCTTCAGACTTTTCAACAAAGTAATCTTTGACTGTGGACCCCAATTCACCTCTTCCTTTGCAAAAGAACTCAGAAAACTCTTAAATTATGACCTCTTCCTCTCTACTGCCTACCACCCTCAATCTGATGGAGAGACTGAACAAGTCAACCAGGAAATCAAAACCTATCTTCAGATTTTTTGCAGAAATCACCCTTCCTCCTGGTCTGATTCTATCTCCCATGCAGAATTTGCACATAATCACCACCCTTATTCCGTCACCAACCAATCTCCATTTTATCTCATGATGGGATATGAACCCTGCACTCTTCCTTCAGTCTTCCCTGAAACCCACCTCCCTGCTGTCAAATCCCAAATCAAACAACTTACCGCTGCCTGAGACAAAGCCCTAGCTTCCCATGAACTTGCTCGCTAAATAATGGCATCTCATACCCAACAACACTTCTCCCCATTCAAGAAAGGAGACAAGATCTGGCTCGAAGCTAGGAACCTGAAAAGATCTGTTGTCAACCCAAAATTCGCTCCTAAACAAGAAGGACCCTTTACCATTACTAAAGTCCTATTTCCCATCACCTACCAACTCCAACTTCCCAGAATGTGGAAAATCCACCCTGTCTTCCATGCTTCTCTCTTATCTCCTTATTGCAAGACCCCCATACATGGACCCAATTTCCCTGCTCCACCACCTGACCTTATTGGAGGAGAAGAAGAATACAAAATTGACTGTATCTTATGCCACAAAGGAAACCCTTCTTCTCGCTCCTTCCTAATCCAATGGAAAGGATACTCTGCCAAAGAAGATTCCTGGGTCCCTGAATGGGACTTGAAACATGCAAAGTCCACTCTCCTTGATTATAAAAACCGTCATCCCACTGCATTCCCTCCTTCTCCATTCCAACAATAAAACCAACCAACCCATTATGCCCTGCACCGACCACCCTTCTATTTCTCCCCCTCTTGTCTCTGTCTCTGTTTCTTCCCCTTCTTCGATTACCTACTCTTCTATCATTGTTGATGACATCTCCTGTCCCATTACTCCCATCTCCAACCTCAAGCCCACCATATGGCTCCCCACCGTTGAATGACCCTCTTCCTGGGAGGAACCCATCCACTCTGTCCCTATCCTATCCATCAACGTCCCCATGGCAGCCCATAGAATGAGGAATGATCTCCCAGACGCTGATGTAGTCGAGCATATCTCCTTCTTCATCAGTGAGTCCAAACTCGCCCTCTCCATCTCCTCTCACCTCGACCTCTCCTCTCCCCTGTATGCCCTCTACCAAGCCTTCCTCTAGAATGAAAGGCTTCGACTATTTCATGTCCGACCCACTTCCACTGCCAAACTTGCCCTCCATGCCACCATCCTCTTCGATGTTCATCAACAACTCAAAGGTTCCCTCATTGTCGCCATGCACCAACTTGGCATGGATGAATTCCTCATTGACCTGGATAGGTACTGCAAGGAACAAATCACCATCAGGAGAGAAATAAGAGAGGCCACCAACCTCATCATTTGTACTCCCTCTGCCTCCTCTTCTTCTCTTGACCCCAAAGAGAAATGTGTCCTGGAATGAACCAAAGCATACTGGACTGGGGCCAAAGGATCTCTCCCTCTCCCCACCATCCATCCCCAATACACTGAAACCTGTCAGCAATGTCACCGCTGTAGAGATCCTACATTACCTGAGCACACACACAAGTCTCTTCACTATAGTCCAGTGCTTCTCCAACATTCAGAACTTCCGCTTTGTCTTGATACTTACTTCGGACTCCATCTCAAATGGTCCACACCCCTTTTCTAGCTTTCATACCTGCTTTTGGTGTTATATCTTGGTTCTGCACTCAGGTTTCCCTCCCCACAACGTATACTTTTGTGTTTACCTTCTATTCTTTTATGTATCCCCTTTTTAGTTATATTAATGCTTATGCCCAGGTAACTCTGGACTATAAAGTGTCCTACTTAGGACTCATAATCCATCTTTCCTGATCCTCAGTGCTGTTCTTCTAAAGTGCTTGTTCTGAGTTCTCAACACATTTACACCATCAACACCGCACCCCAAACACCTCTGCTGCCGATCCGAGCAATCCAATACTATGTTTATTTCCAAAATACGTCCAGAATCTCTAACATTGGGTCTAGTAAGCCACAGCATTATCCTTCTCTTTGTTGCCACTCTTTTTTAAATCCCTTTAGGGTTGAACTATTTGTCCCCTTCTTATATACTTTCTTTTGCTACTAACCCGACTGGAGGAACTTCCTTCCAGAAGGCTTTCTAGCAGTTTTACACTGCCTTGGTCATTATAGGATTGGTTGCAATTCCTACCAATGCCCCACCTGCCTTGTTTGGGGACCCGGTCATACCATTGCTCGCTGTCTCCTATGATGCCTACCTCGCTCCTCCTTCACCTCTCCATTCTCCAGGGGACCCCATTCTTTCCAGGGATCCCACCGATCCTTTTCCTCCAGAGGTTCCATTCACCCTGTTCCCCAACCAAGGATGAGGACTACTCAACCCTGTCATTCTTCTTCCCCTCCTCATCCTCGCTCTCCAATTGACCATGGAGACGACCTTTATGGTGAATCTGCCTGGGGAAACATCACTGGCTCTCTGGGACCTTCCTCTTGCAACTTCTTTTGATGGTCTTCATCGATGACTCAGAATCTGCTAAGGGGGTAATGTTACAAGTTGTCATTGTGTTTACTCTTTTCTTCTTATCTCGAATCACCTATGTTTCTCATCATTATCTGCGGACAACCTCATTCGAATCCTGTCGTTGTCTAGTTATTTTTCCCTTCCTTTTTTCGCTGACCTAATCCACACCTTCCATCATCTTCTACAATATTCCACCATCAATCAGCACTTTCTTACCAATCATTCTTTTGCTTTCTATGAAGTTCTATATTCTTCTATTTGTCCTTTCATTCTTGACTCATATTTAAACCCTCATAGTTCTATTTTTGACCTTAAGTTAGACCTACTCGGTATAACCACAACCTTGTCCTAGAACCTCCGCTCTCTAAGTTGTTGTTATACTTTTGAGTCAACGCTCTTTGTCCACCTTTGTCGTTGTAGAAACCCTACAACTCCTCCATCTGGGTAGAAGTCCTACCAGACTGTTTACCTTTGTTGTTGTAGAAGTCCTACAACTCCTCCATCTAGGTAGAAGTCCTACCAGATTGCCCACCTTCATCACTGGAGAAGTCCTCCAACTCCTTGAACATCTAATTCTTGAAAGACTGAGTATATTACTATCCCTACCTGGGCTAGTCATAACATGCTGGCTTCACAGGCCATCTCACAACACCATTTAGCATCTTTGGGTAGCATTGAGGTGAATCTATTATTGGCCACCCATTTTTGATATTCAACCGGATGAATGGCTTGCTGGTGGTATCACAATGTTGTGGCCTCATTAACAAAGGAAACCGGTTTTTTCTGTAGCTTACTAGAGTATTCTGAGTAAATAAATAAAAAAGGAAAATGTAGAACATATGAGCAAGCATTACAATCTCAATATTTTTGTCATTCTTCAGGTATGGCAAGGAAAAGAATGCCTCGATATCTTACATGCAGTCACCTCATGCCTTTTTGATGGGCCCATCAACATCAGCAACTTGAATGTCTTGAAGAAAGCTGCCATTGGACTCAGTGCCGACATCAACTCCATCAGCTATGTCCAATGACTGTGGTGGATCTGCAGATGGAGTGTTACGGTTTTGGAGGAGACACCTCATCAATTTCCTTCTACGTCTCCTCCTCCTCATATACCAACTCCAGAACCTTCGTCGGTTACCCCACCTTCTCATCTCGACCATCCCGGAACCTCTCTATTCGCCTCCCTCTTCTCCGACTTGAAGGACTACGACATCCCCTCCTCCGCGTGGGCCGACCTGCTGGACGAGTCTCTCTTTGAGGCTTGACCATTGGACAGACATCTCCGGATACACTGCCTTTCCTCACTACCTTCGGGTCCTTCCTTTCCTCACTGCCTTCGGCTCCTTCCTTTCTTCACTGCCTTCGGCTATCTCCTTTCTCTATGACTCACTCTTACTTATTATGACTCGTCCACAGACACTGCCTCCTCATAGCCTCTCTTATGGCTATTCATATTCCCCACATTCCACGGTCTGTTTATCTCACGTGCCTCGCGACGCGACACGTCATTTCCTTATTTATACTTCGGACTCCGATACCGGCCCTAAACGTCCTCAGTATATATATATTAGGGTGCCGCCTGTATCCTTCTCTTTCTCTAACCTTAATCTACACTATTTCGTGTGGACTTCTGTTCCTCGAGATCCCCTTCCTCATGCCTCGCCTCATCGCTACCTCATTCTCTACTTTTCCAACTCCTGGCCAGTCCAGGTACTGCTAGCTATTGCTAGGCTGTTCACACTTAACTCCTATATGGAGTCGACCTAGTGTAGGAACGAGGTCTCGGCTTAACTCCAATGCGGAGAGGCCAAGTCGACGACACACGAACGTGTACCATTGTTACAGGTCGTAACATGGAGTAATAGCACAGTGTTTGCCTAGTATTAAGTCAAATGAGTAGCATTGTCAAACAGTAAATCTGAAATACTTACCTTTTGAAGCCTTTTTTTTCGGTCAACTTTCTAGATCTTGTTATGGTTATGGAGGAGACCCCTAATCAATTTCCTTCTATGTCTCCTCCTCCTCGTCCACCGACTCCAATCCCCTTGTTGGTCACCCCACCTCACCATCTCAACCATCCCAGGACCTCTCTATTCTCCTCCCTCTTCTCCAACCTAAGGGACTACGACATCCCTTCCTCCACATGGGCCGACCTCCTGGATGAGTCTCTTTTCGAGGCTTGACCATTGGGTGGACATCTCTGGATCTCGCCTCCTCACTGCCTCCGGCAGTTTCCTTTCTTCCCTGACTTGTCTACTTTCACTGCCTTCGGCAGTCCCCTTTTCCAATTCCCTTTCACTGCCCTCGGCAGTTTCCTTTTCCTTTTGACTCATTACTTACTCATCTTGACTCGTGCAGACACTGCCTCCCTCACAGCCTCTCTCACGGCTGTGCATATTCCCTTTACATCCGGACTGTTTATCTCACGTGCCTCGCGACATGACGCGTCTCTTACCATATATATACTTTGGACTCCACTACCTGCCCTAAAGTCCTCACTATATATATTAGGGTGCCGCCTGTATGCCTCTTCTTCCTTAACCTTAATCTACACTATTTCGTGTGGACTTCTGTTCCACAAGATCCCCTCCCTCGTGCCTCGCCTCACCACTGCCTCATCCTCTACTCTTCCCACTCCTGGCCAGTCCAGGTACTGCTAGCAACCGCTAGGCCATTCACACTTAACTCCTATATGGAGGTGCCCAAGTGTAGGAACGAGGTCTTGACTTAACTCCTTCTTGGAGAGGCCAAGTCGACGTTACACGAATGTGTATCATTGTTACAGGTCATAACAGATCTGACTCTCTCTTGGTAGTGCTTGAAAGGGCATCAATCTCAATTACCTTTCATTTTTCACCCTGTGGAGGCTGTGTGACTGGTGTATGTGCTGCCTTCACTTGCCGGTGGGAAGTAAGCTCCAACTTGGTGTCATTATCAATGCACATCATGCATGTTGAGGAGGCAGGCACATGTTTCGGCCAGCACAGCTGTTCTACATCAGAACAAGGCATATCCAGTGGCAGTTTAGCAAATGATTAGATTGGTGAGTAAGATGAAATCTTAAAATTTATGTCAACATATGTATTTTTTATAGGAAATCAGATTTTGCAGGGTGAGAATTCAGGGCTTCTGGGGCTTTGATGGTTTGGCCTGGCCTGGCCTCAGCTTCTCAAAACAATGGGCTGGGCCATCTTAGGGGCTTGGATGGGGCTCATGGCTTGGCTTGGCCTGGCCTGAGAGGGCTTGGCTTAACTGGCTTCCCAGCTTCAGGCTGGGCCAGCACAGCACTAGCTACCATTAGTACTATCAGCTACTATATACTAAGTGTTCATCTGAGCTTACCTTAATACCTAGACTTATCACAGTACACTTTGAACTACAATACATTTCCACCCATATTTATTTGTCTCGGATGAGAAAAAAATCGTGCGAGAACAAAAATCGTGCGCACGATGACTAAAAAAACGTGTTGATTTTTGTCCACGTTGGAGCGTCATACACTACATGCACCACAAAGGAATGTGAAAAGAATGGAATAAAGAAAGGTAAGAAAGGTAAAGAAAGGAAAGATTTGAAAGGAAAGAAAACACGCTTAAAAAGGGTATCAAAGCAACAACACAAAAAAAGGAAATAGCCATATGAAATACAGAAAGAATAAACCGAATACGAATGATACATACGATCTTGTTAGTTCCACCAAAACGCTTTCCCGGACCGGCGGCATTTCCAAGTTTTTTTACGTGCGTGGTATAATTGGCAACTTACCCCACTTCCAGCGACAAATGACAGGAACGACTATGTACGTCACGCTGTCTCGGGGGCACTGTTGACGTGTGACGTTTAGCATGATCCGACGAGGGTCCAGACGTCAGCGGAACCTGACCGGGGGCGTAGTGAGACCCGATCCGGGAGATAACGTGGACGAAAAAAAAAACAAAAGGACAAAAAGCTTACCCCCAGGCGTGGATGCTTCCATCCAATACTTTGCCTTCCAAAGTTGGTTGCTATTTGATGGAAGAGAGGGGGAAAAAAGGAAGGAGGGATCAAGTCAGCGCAGGACGTTCCAAGATAGGAAATATGTTTGGCGGGACGCACTTGTAGTCACCTCATCGAAGAGGTACTAGAAAATGCGTGATGGAGATGCGGTCACGCACGATGATGTTGGATTCCCACGCAGATACGCCTGTGCAGAGTGCGGCGCCAGCGGTCGTCGTGGCCAAGGGACTCCACGATGCAATGGTCGCCTTGACAGAGATCGTCGTGATTGCATTTGCCGAGGACGTAGTGGTCGCCTTCACAAAGGACGTGGTGGTTGCCTTGACAGAGGACGCGGTGGTCGCCGTTACAGAGGACGTGGTGGTGGTGTTTGCCAAGAGGTGGTGGCCTCTGCAGGCGATGGCGACATAGGTGGAGGCCCGCTCGACCCAGTTAGCGCAGCTTTGACAACCTGGTAATACTTCCCGTTCGCTATCACACATGCTCCCGTCAGCGCGTTCATACGTCCCCTTCCGAAAAAGAGAGCATCCAAGGAAGCTCACTATATGCCTAAGACCCATCCCAAAAGCATCACATCATCAAAGGACGAATACTGGCTTTTCATCTGCGAAGTGATCGTCGCGAGTGTCGACGAGTTGACGTAGCCGCTGCCAGCAGTTGTAGACGTGCCGGCGCGCCGGTGTAAGCACCTTGACGCTCTTGTTGGGGGAGGTAATCTTGGTCCAGTTGTCCCTACATTCGATCCGGCGAATCTCTCGTTAATGGGGATAGGGAGCCTCGTGCGTATCCACTCACCATGTGCTAAAGTTGGCAGGTCTACAGAGATCGCGTGAGTAGAGCGCACGAGACTCGGTCGTGAAAGACACGACCCACGTTGGTGTTGTCATAATTGAGGAGCCCACAATTGTTGTTCTTTATGGGTCTCCAGGTCAACACGCCAATCTTGTGAAATGTCGACAAGACCGTACGCACAGAATTGTTGTTGGACGCAGACGGTGTCGAAGGCGAATGTATTCAACGTCGTTCTGTTATGAGGTAAGGGCACTGGGGCTGATCATGATCGTGTCAGCCAAGTCACCCCCCGTAATAAAATGGTGCGAACCTGCGATAATATTGTGGTTATCTATGAAATGTCATTGAGGCAAATCAGTCAGATATACAATTCCTAACCCTAATGTTGGGCTACCTGGTTTACAATATTTTTAATACTCCGAAGTCGTAAGGAATGAGTCATGAAAACACGATCCAAATTGAGAGCAAGAGAGAAGATGAGAGGAAAAACAAAAAAAGGACGTGTATGCTATAAACACCACTCTCTCAGATCGTCACGTTCAAGTTGATTCTTGGATTCCGGGAGATTCGTCATACCCAGGATTCCCACGGAACGGTCCCAAACGGTCCCCTGCACGTGAGGACCGTTTGGGACCGTTCTGTGGACACGTGATCCCCCTGAGTCACGACACCGCCCCCTGAGTCATGTGCCCGGGGGGGAATTTTCGCTAAGGTCGAAAAGTTTGGCGGGGCTGTTGTAGCGCCACAGCTGTGCGGGTCGTACGGACAGACATGTGCTCGTTATTGGTACTGATACGTATTGTGTAGATACATGAGGGCGCGAATACTACTGAGTCGAGCACGCGAGAACCACTGCGGACGACGAACGGAGTCGGAAGTGACGACACGAGAGGGGACGGCGACGTGAGTATGCAGCGTCGACGAGACCATGGAATGGAAAACATGAAGAGGACAAAACAAGAGGGGGGGAACAAAAAGCAAGCTGGAAAGGAAGAGAAAAAGAGAGAAACGGGAAGGGGGGGAGGGAAGACGCACTGCAGAGTGCTCGCACAGACAAAACAAGAGGGGGGGGGAATGAAAAGCAGGCTGGAGAAAGAATGGGGCGCGGGGGAAGACGTGCTGCAGAGCGCTCGCTCACTGGCTGTCGGCTTGGAGGTAGGCGAGTCGCAGATACTCGCCACTGCCATCCTCAGGACGGACGATGTATCCCGTCGGCGTCTGTGGGTCGAGCTCATAGTCAGCGAAGAGGCGGAATCCAATCACACCGCCGTCAAACGTGCGAATGCGTGACGCCAAGAGTTTGGCGAAGGCGACGGCCTCCATGGATGCGATGGGAGGAGGCTCGGCGCCGGGGATGCAGTAGCGCTCGTAGACGTCCTGTACTGTCACATAGAATGCTTGTGGATGGAAAGTCTTGCCTGCGGTGAAGATACCCTGCGGCTGGGG